>JAXCIN010000020.1:0-138285 GCA_038502155.1 Parochlus steinenii | reverse complement strand
TATAGAAATCATTAAAACTAAACAAATAAATTTAAAACTTCTAGCATGACTCAACTACTATACTTCATAGTATTTGTATGTGTGACTACCTCTGCCTGCAGCACCTCAAACACGACAGAGCACAAGCAACTACAAAACTTACAGCCCTTAAAAAAACAGAGCATTTCAAATTTCCTCATCATTGACACTTTGAGTGACTCAGAACAGGAAAAAAGGATTTTTTGGCGTGGATTGATGGGCAAAATAACCAGTGTTAATGATAAAAACAACAAGTAAGTCAATAATATTAATATTAATAAAGAATGCATTCAATATTTTAACTGATTATTAAGAAAGAGAGCCCTAAAAAGTTTAAACTCATTTCTAGTTTATTTTTTTAAAGTCCGGAAAAGCTTTTCGTTAATTCACAGTTTTTTTTTTCAATTTTAAACGAAAATACAAATTAGAAAAAAGACAAACGCATTGAGAAATTGAAGCAAATCGAAAGTATTGTGAAAAAAGCTAAAAATAAATTGACAGTCGTCACCTTTTCGGCTTCTTTTATTTTTATAAGATTTTGTTGATTTCTGTGCTTCTAGAAAATTTCGTTACATTTTTTGGACCTTAATTGCTAAGTATTTGTATTTGATTTATTTAAATAAATCGCCTTGTGCAGGTACAACACTTCAATAAAATTTAAATTAATATCAAGCGCATATTCAATTTATATTCACAGACCTACCAATGCGTCTAAATGTTGACCGAACGCCACAAACGCGCCTCCAATTTAAATCCAATTGTGTTCTTAATTAGCTTACAATTGATTTTGCCACTGGCCAGTTGAGCTAAAAAGGCACAAATGAACGACTATGCATAAATATGCATCAATGATGCATGATGGCTACATGGCAGTTTTTTGATCAAATTGAATTGAGGGCTATATTAATTTTTCATTTATCTGTTTGGTGATTTTTGGTTATCATATACACTATAATCAGTTTTTTAAATATGACCAATAATTAAATGTTGGCCTTTCTCATGGATCCATTCATTGAGGGTTCCATAAATTTCTTTCTTTATTTTGTATTTTTTTTATTTTTTGATAGAAATTTGTTCTAAACAGTACAGTTAAACATAATAAGAATTACTAAAAACATATGAACCTTTTAAATATTATCAGCAGCTTCTCCACTATATCTCGCCTTTGGCAGGCCTCAAACGGTGAAATATTCATTCAAATGATCTACAACACTCATGAACATCTTGTTGACTGCGAGTATCTTCCATCAGATAGTCAACCTGGCCAGGAATTCACAAACGCATTCTTATCTGAATATAATTACATCAAAACGAGACATCAATTAATTGAATACGATCGTCAGCAGTCTCAAAAAAATGAAAATCTCAAAAATTTTGATGAAAAAAAACACTCTTTAAAAATTAACAAAGAAGTGCTTGAAATGCAAAAAAATGTGAGTTTTGTAAAGTTGAGCAAACGAAAGGATGTACCAAAAGACTTTTTGCCACTGTTGAACCTGAAAGTCCAGAAGGAAAAATGTGATAAACTACATGAAGAGATTACAACTATGCTTCGTGATGATGATAATGAGGATGAAAGAACTGAGAGTGGTGGAAGGTAATTCTTTGGTGTTTTATTCAATTCATGTACAAAACTAAAATGATTTTTGCGGCTGCTTAAAAGATTGAAATGAAAAAAATTTAAAAAAACATTATTTTAAGATTTTAAATATTTTTTATAGTATAATTTTATTTATGACAACCCATTGCAGACCTAAGCGTGAACTGAGTGACTGGCTAATTGCACCCAACACTAAATGGTGTGGCAAAGGGATGAGCGCAGACCGTTACTCGGAACTGGGTGGTGCTTCAGTTGCTGATAAGTGCTGCCGGAAACATGATCACTGTAAACATATTATTGGAGGCTTTAAGACCAAATATGGTTTATTCAATATGAGAGTTTTCACAATAAGTCACTGCAAATGCGATATGAGGTTAGCGGGGTTTTATTATGATTTATATTGTCTTGTTTTTCAAGTGTTTGTATTATTATTTTTGAGTTTTTAATTATTTTATGAAAGATATTGTTTCTTCATCGTTTGTTGCCATTGTGATATACGTCATTAAAGATTGTCATCTGTCAAGCAATGCATTGCAGTTTGAATATAAACTTCAAAAAATGATATATCTTCGAAGATTTTATACCCTAAGTTATTTCTAAGTTTTCAAAGAAAAAAGTGTCCAAATTTTTTTCTGTAGAAGCCGCAAACAGCCGTCAAATCTCCCACACATTATAATCCATTAAGCAGCCGGTAATCTCATTTCATCCTCTTAGCGCTCGTACAATTTCATAAATTTTTCTACAATTCTTTGAAAATAATCAATTTTACCTTCCATTTCTGTTTATCTCCTTATTTTTCTGCAACCTCCGATAAATTTTAAAATATTCTAAATGCACGAATATAGTGCTCGCTTCAAACGAGATTTGACTGAAATGTTCATCGTACCAGGGACCAAGTGGTGCGGTAAAGGTTGGACAGCCACAAGGTATTCTGATATTGGTGGCCTCTCCAAGGCTGACCGATGCTGTCGACAGCATGACAAAGCCTGTACCCACTGGATTGAAGGGATGCAGGGCAAGTATGGCCTATTTAACTGGAGGATCAGCACTATTATGCACTGCAAATGTGACGAGAGGTAAATGATGGGAGATGATAGTTGATGTTACCTTTCAACGTAGAGTGAAATAATCATATAGTTAGCCACTTATAATTATAAGTAGACGCTTTTTCTAAATTATATTATTGTTTCATTAAATTGAAATTCTTGTGCAAAAATAATTGAAAAACTGTTATACTACAAAAACTGGAGCAAATGCGTTCGCTGGCAGATTTTTTAGTTGACTGCACAAATTTGCCATCAATGCGAATTTGTGATTTACACCCCAGTGCAAAAAGTTCTGTCAACTTTCAGCAATTCTCAATCATAACAAATCACAGGGTTGTACGTTGTTACACACTAAAATTGAGAAAAAGGACCTGTTATAATCTTTTTGAAAAGAGTTTGCCACAAAATTTTTTAGAAAGGCATTTTATTAAACACAGCTTAAACAACAAATAATTTTTTTTTTTAAAGAAAATACTTTTTATATAAGAATGTACACATCCCTGTTCTCTATCTTACTGGAAAATTTGTAGAGTTCGCATATCGAACGCGCATAGAAAGTTGACATACAAATGGTATCAAAAGTAAGGGGGAAGCAGCAACTTTTAATTATCCGCCTGACTTTTAATGGGCTGGCTTTGTGTCCACTGCTGGCACTAATTCCTTCTAATACCAGTATCCTTTTGATGAAGTTGCAGCTTTGATGGTAATTGTAAGAGTTGCTTGAATGTACCACTTTAGCCCATTAAAGGTACATGTTTAAAAATTTACCAAGAAAACTGCATAACTTTTTATATTTTCTCCAAGAAAAACAGAAATCGTTGTTTAAATACGAAATTATTTTTTTGTCAACATAAAAACATATATTATGTGAGCTAAAATTCACCCAAAAAATTACAAAAAGGTTCTTCAAATAATAAATAATAGAGTGCAAATCGAATAACAAATAAAAGGGAAGATGTAAAAAATCAAGTGTGTTCTGGTTGGACACTTGACTGTAACACTCATTGACTGTACAATTAAGTGTTGAAACAGTTGCTGTGTGAACTATTATAGGTGTGATGGTTGAATAACGGACGGATAGCAATTAGCGCTTTCACAAATTCTATATTTTTGTTCTATAAGAATAACATCATAGTATTCCTTACATTTTCACGACATTTAATATAAACACGATTAAAGAATTTTTCAGGTTGAATTTTATTTACGGAAAATTTTAATTGATTAACTATTCAAAAATTTCGATAATTTGCTTTTGTTTTCTTAAGGTTTAAGGCCTACTCAAATAGAAGAATATTCTGCAAATTTGCATAAAGTTCTGCAAAAAATATTACGAATTCGTGTGTTTACTCCTTGTTTACTCAGATTTTTCCGTCATTTTTGCGTGCAGAATTTAATTTTTGTGTTAGTTTTTGTCAAAAAATTCGGCAAAATTCAAGTAATGTTTTGTTGCAGGGAAAAAAACAAAATTATGCATAATTTTTTTGCAGAATATTCTTCGGTTTGAGTCTGCCTTTAGAGTAAAGGCCTACTCAAATAGAAGAATATTCTGCAAATTTGCGTAATGTTCTGCAAAAAATAAAACGCATTCGTGTCTTTATTCCTTGTTCACTCAGATTTTTCCGTCATTTTTGCGTGCAAAATTTAAGTTTTGTGTTAGTTTTGGTCAAAACATTCGGCAAAATTCACGTAATTTGCTGTTGCAGGGAAACAAAAAAAATTCTGCATAATTTTTTTGCAGAATATTCTTCGGTTTGAGTCTGCCTTAAAGAATATTCTTCTATTTGAGTAGGCCTTAATAGAAGAATATTCTGCAAAATTGCGTAATGTTCTGCAAAAAATATTACGAATTCTTGTGTTTACTCAGATTTTTCCGTCATTTTTGCGTACAGAATTTAATTTTTGTGTTAGTTTTGGTCAAAACATTAGGCAAAATTCACGTAACTTATTTTTGCAGGGAAACAAAAAAATTCTGCAGAATTTTTTTGCAGAATATTCTTCGGTCTGAGTCCGCCTTTACAATAAATAAAAATCTCATACAAGTTTTCGACTATAATCCCGTAAACAAGTGATGCCGTCACATTTTGAAGGATTTTGAACATACAATAAAATTGTAATAAGTTTTTAGCGTTTTTTTTTTTGGAAAAAATACGCTATATGTTCTCACTTTGTCCGTCCGTCCGTCCGTCCGTTTACAAAATAACTCTCGAACGGATAGCGTCAAACCCAAACTTTTGGTACCAAAATGTTCCACATCAACCCTAGTTTAAACACGAAACTTTTGGTGGACATGACTCTACCAGCTGGGGAGATGTGGTCAATTCTCTGATTTTCTAGAACATTCACCATACAAAATCAACTTTTGAACGGTACATGTTAGCGCTTCGGTTTCTTGAGCAAAATTGTTCAGAATGATAAGTTAACAACAGATCATGATCAGTATTGGGTCCATCACCAGCTGGTGGGATGATCTGGTGGCTCCAGACATTTTTTTTGAAAAAATATTCAGAATCATGTAATTCGTTAAGAAAACTTAAAATTTCGTGTTAAAACTAAATTTTCACTTTGTTTCAAATTTCTAGCAAAAATGATAAAATGTGCAGTAATTATGGAATAGCTTGAAATTTTAAGTTGAATTAAATTTTTTTTTCATTTTATCAAACGGTTGATTCAATTTACTACTATTCGTAAGGTTGACAGGATTAAAAACTAAAGATATCGGAAGCTATCGGACATATTGTATAAACTAGAATTTAAAGGACAATTTCACCTTTTTTTTAATTTTTAGTAAGGATGATGATATTTGGTTTTTGATATCAAATAATATGATCAAATGAAATTAAAAATAAAAATATAGTGACGGGATCTTATGTTGTTATTCTCAGCTATTTTAATAAACAGAAAGGGATTTACATGACTTTTACATAAAAACATATTTTGCTCTACATATTATATCATTATTATCATTATAAAATTTTTAATCTGACTATTATCATCATAGAACTTTCATGAAAAAAGTTATCTTGTAAAATTTTCAACAATTATGGACCTTTTAAGGTATGTCTAAAGGCCTACTCAAATAGAAGAATATTCTGCAAATTTGCGTAATGTTCTGCAAAAAATATTACGTATTCCTATGTTTACTCGGTGTTAGCTCAGATTTTTTCGTAATTTTTGCGTGCAGAATTTAATTTTTGTGTTAGTTTTGGTCAAAACATTCGGCAAAATTCACGTAATTTTTTGTTGCAGGGAAACAAAAAAAATTACGCATAATTTTTTTGCAGAATATTCTTCGGTTATTTAAAAATTTGTTTATTTGACTTTTTGAATATTTTTTTGTTTTAAGGCCCCCCGAGACACAAAAACTTTCGGCAAATTGCAGACGGAAGTTTTTTTTTTTAAATTTAATTTTTTCCAGTTTGGTGATATTTTGAAAAAAATTCTGAATTACAATATGTTTATGCCATTGATTTGAACCTTTGTGAGTATTTTGCCAACCACTAAGTCACTTATTGGAAGAATTATCAGCTTATTCCGGCTCGAGTTGAAAAAATTACCGTACGTTTTTTTTTCTTCCGTAATTTTTTCAACTCGAGCCGGAATAAGCTGATAATTCTTCCAATAAGTGACTTAGTGGTTGGCAAAATACTCACAAAGGTTCAAATCAATGGCATAAACATATTGTAATTCAGAATTTTTTTCAAAATATCACCAAACTGGAAAAAATTAAATTTTCCAAAAAAATTTCCGTCTGCAATTTGCCGAAAGTTTTTGTGTCTCGGGGGGCCTTTATGAATTCAAACTATTTAATTAAAATTAAAATTGAAATGAAAATTCACAAAGAAAACTCGAAACCAGAGGGTAATGATAGAAACCAATGCCATACAATTTTTTTTGAAAAATATGCGCACAGATCTCTTTGACATGAGTTTTCAATATTCAGATATACCATTTGATCATTAAGTTCAATTTCCAACGTTTTTGATATATTATATTTGGTAAAAGCTCGAAACACACCTGAAATTTCACTTAAAAAACAGTTTGAATTTCTTTCCAAATTTAAATATATACTAGTCGGTCAAAAATGTACTACAAAAAATCCTAAATAACTTAATTATTTTTACGGCCAGGACAGATAAAATCATACTTAATTATGTTATGCCTAATACTATTATTCTTCGCGTATTTACTTAGTATTTTTTTACACAAATTTGAGTGCATAATACTATTGTTAAGACAAATGAGCGTATTGACTTTTTATGTAAATACGATAGATTTATCATGTAGCAAAGCTTAATAAATTTAGTAAAACTTAGGCAAAAATAGTAAATTCCGAGAAGATTGTTCTCTCTGCATTTTTGGAAGAAACGCAAAAGTGCGAGTGTGTAAAATCTATATTTTATGGTTACACAATATATTATGCGTTCTATTCTGGCCTTTAGTTAAATTACATTAGAGACTTCATTTTCCATAAAAATTTATTCCGTAAACATTTTAAAAAAGAGTCTTGAAGAAACTCAATTTTGTGGGCAAAAATGTGCGCAAAAAGGAAAAAGGACACTTGAGCTGATGTTTATCGCCCGCCAATAAAATGCATTCACACACACTTCAGTTGGTAGCGGAAGATGACTGACTGAAGTGTATCAAATGCCTCAAGTTGAATGTGTGCAAGTAATTGCTTTTATCGTTTTTTGCGCTATTTCGGCTTATTTCTTTTCCAATTTTCAGGTAAATTTTTTTTAAGCAGATGAACAATTTCTATCACAAAATGTTTTTGAAAACATCTTAAATAATACTCAAAAATAACAAGACCTACAACCATTTGAAATTAACATTTCCTACTTTTCTTTGGGTTTAGAATACTAATCAGTTCTAACTTTAAATTTATTTAAAAGGTTTCGCAGTTGCCTCAAGATGTCAGATTCAAGTGACGCTAACATGGTGGGGAAAATCTTCTTCAATGTTGTCCTCACCAAATGTTTTGTCCTGAAGGCCGAAAGAGTGTGTACCCTGTATTCTTGGTGGGGCAAGTGCATTAACTACAAAGTGAAGAAGCGCGCATACCTTAGGGAAAATAAGAAATACTAAGAAAATTAACCAACTACTGGAAAAGAAAGTACTCAAATGATAAATTTAATAAACAATGTTCCTATAATTACGAATTTAAGTAGATTTGACTCAAGTAATAAATAGTAAAGAGAGATAGATGGTTTTTAATTGAACAGGAAATTTTTAAACAAAATTGAAATTTGTTTTTTTAACGGTCTTGGATGGAATGTGACAGCTTTTAACGATCTGTTATAATTTTTAAATAATCATACGAGTGTATTTGTTATCAAATTATTGTCCAAAACTTATTCTTAATATAATTTGTTTAAGCTACATGAAAATAGATGGCAGTGTTCTCATTTGACTAAATATCTCATTATTGGAAATTAAAATATGTGTTATTTTTGGAACATCAGCAACTTGGTAAAATTCAAATATTTTCTTTTATATACTCCTTATTTTCTTTTATATACTCCTTATTTTAGGTATTTTTTTTTTTTAAATTCTTTTTTTATTTGTTTTCAAAAGAAAATTACATATTAAAATACATTATTTTCTTATGCGAAAACAGTAGTTTTATACAATTAATAGTTCTCAAGTTGGTTTTAATTTATAATTTTTTTTCGGTTTTATAATTCTTGACTTAATACTAATTATCAGCTTATTAGCTAGTTATAAATCATAGTAATCATAGTTATATTTGCATCTTCTTATTTAATAAAAGTTTATTTGGTTGCACACCTGGTGAAATAGATACAAAGACATTTATTTTCATTTTTATGGTAAATAGCACAATCTAACCCCTCATCCACTCTAATCCGCCAAACATACCAGCAAAATTGCGAAAATTTTTTTGTTTTGGTTTTTTGTTGATTTTATGTTTTTATTTTTGATTAAGTCAAACAGTTTTACAATATTGGGAAATTTTCATAAACATAAACTTTTAGAGCCTGCTTGAATTTAGATATTTCTTTGATATTAATTATTGCTTTTGGAGTTTTATTGTAGAGATTGACTCCTTCATAGAATAAACTTTTTTGCGACAAAGCCATAGTGAATTGTGGCAATTTAAAATTAGCAGAGCTTCTAGTATTTACGTTAGTTGACTCAAAAATTGTTACTAGCCCAACATTGCATTTTAGCAGTCCCTTGCTCATTTTATAGATTAAAAGAGTTGATTCATAAATTGTCATTTGGTTTAGAGAAAGGATTTCCTTTGAATATAAGTCTACAGATGGAGTAAGTGGTGGTAAAAATTTCATATTTTTTAAGAACCTATTTTGTAGAACTTTGAGTGAGCTCATGTAAGTCTGAGGTGCTGCTCCCCATATAGGGAGACAGTAAGATAACTGAGAATTAATGTACGAGTAATATATTAATTTGATAGTTTTTTGGTTTACATAATGTCTCAGTCGTCTTACTGCTCCTATATAGGGTGATATTTTTTTACATGTATTTGCAACGTGAGTTGCCCAATTTAATGTCTCGTCTATGTGTAACCCTAAATAACAATAACTTGAAACTCTGTAAATAATGTCATTATCTATCGTAATGTTGAAAAATTCATCTGTAAGACGTTGGTTGATAGTTTTAAAGATTATGAATTTAGTTTTTTCAAAATTGATTAATAAATTTATGCTTTTCAGCCAGAGGTATAGAATTTTAAGGTCGTCGCGTATGTGTTTTTTCAGAATTTTGTAGTCTTTTTCACCATAAACAATGGCGGCGTCGTCAGCGAAAAGTTGTATATCACCATGGAGCTTCAGTTTTGCAACATTATTTATGTAAAGTAAGAAACATAACGGCCCCAAAACGGACCCTTGAGCCGCGCCTGCTTTGACTATTCTTTCCATACCCCTGACTCCATTTGCACAAACAATTTGTCTACGATTTGAAAAATAATTTTTTAACAGTTCCAGCGCTTTTCCACGTATACCTATTTCATGAAAGATCTTGAATAATATTTGGAAATCTAAGCTATCAAAAGCTTTGCGAATATCTAAAAATGTCACAGCTGTTTTCAATTTTTTTTGCATGTTTTGAACCACTTTATTCATTAAATTTGCTGTTGCAGCAGAAGTTGAGCTTTTTGTTATGAATCCAAATTGTTTTTCCGTTATAATATTATTTTTTCTAAGAAATGTTAGCAATCGACGCTTAATAATTATTTCATAGATTTTCGAAAATACTGGTAAGACACTAATTGGCCGGTAGTTATTAGCTAATTGATTCAAATAATATCAAATAAAAACATCAAAAAAATGTGCATTTAGAAAGAACACAAATTTTAACAAGGTCATATACACTCATAATTGAAAATTTATTGAAGCGACACCTGAATCTCCTTCGTTTCCAATGATAAACTAGCAACAACTACCATCGTATGTATAATCAATAATCGAATAGATCGCAAAAAAGTATGGTAAATATAAAACAGTAAATGCAAATTGTGTGAAAGTTTTGCTTAGAAAATTAATTTGGGGTGGAAAAATTTTTTATAATAAGCAAATATTCACGTGAGAGAATTCTAAATCATTTAAAATATCAACGAGCAGCTCTTGAACGAATACGATACAATATTTTTCTCACTGTTTGTAATACCACTTAAATATATATTGTATAATATTGACTCATTAGAACATTACTTTTGATATTTTTTTGATAGTAGATTTTGGGCACTTTTAGGATTTTAACCTGTAAATAAATTCTTGAATATAAACGCGACAAATTTTTGTTGCAATTACCTATACCAGGAAAAAAAATCAACAAAATAGCAAACGTTGGTTGCACAGCAATAATTTTTAGCTCAATTTAAAGATTTCAGTAATAATTTTTTTTTTGCTATCCTACCCGCTGGCAGTGATTTTTGTATTGCCAGAGAGTAGGATAGTAGAAAACAAACGATATGAGCTCATTTATGTATTTGAGCACATAGTCAAGAATATGAGTATATTAGAAGCTCTACTTCAAACTTCAAATATACTGTATTAAATCAATTTGATTTGTCTTGTCATTCACTCACGTTCTTAAATGAATGACTTAATGTGTGGTTGAAATGGTATTTCAACAATCCAAATAAGCACGAATACATTAATAAAACGCATGCCTTTCAAAAAACATAAAAACTCAGGTGAAAGTGGTAAAACAGAAATGATTTTTACTTCTCTGTAAAATCGGAGAAGTATCGTTATCGTCCCAGCATTTTCAGGGTTTTTCGACCTTTTCCAGGGTTTGCCATGTCATTTGACACTTACACCTGACACGTCTATTGACACGTAAATTGACGTCATGACAATTTCTTCAGTAGTGTCAATTTGTATGAAAATTTTTCTATTTTAATTTATGATAAGTAAAGTATGAAAAGCTAAAAAACCATGTGGAAAATATTTTAACTCACTTTTAAACTTAAGGCCCTAAATAAGTTTGAAAAAAGTGCATTATAGTATTTTATGGCTGGCTTCATGGGTATAGGAATTTATGAACTGATGTCAATGACATGTATTTTATGTATGTCTAAAACTTCTTAAATAAACATTTGTCTAAGAAACTATAGAAAAACTAAATAGTTGCAAATTTTTGATAGATCTTAAAAGTAGTTTAAGTTTTAACGAATTCAGATTTTGTAAGAAATTGCACTGAAAATCCATTACATACTAAATTATATTCTCAAAATAACGAAAATAAGACAATATTCCTCTCAGTACCAAATATCAGGGATCGGAATAGAATCAATTTTCGATTCTGAAAAAAATCGATTCCGTCCTAGTTTTTTTCAAATCGATTCCGATTCCTTTTCTGATTCTTTAAAAGGATCGCAAACCGATTCCGAGACCGATTTTCAAAAATTTGAGAATCGATTCCAAATTCCAGTATCGATTCCCAATTTTCGAACAAAAAAAATCGATTCCGATTCCGATTCTCATAAAATGATCGATTCAAGAGGTTATTGAGCAAAAATTTTCAGAAATTGGAGTTGTTTGAAAACATGCAACGATCTTTCTAGATTTTCAATTATTACTGATCTCGCTTTCTGTACTTACCAACTGGCAATTCTTTCTATACTTGTTAACATTTTTAAAGGTTCTGATAAGATTCAATGTAACTATAGTAACTTTTTTCTCTTGAAAGATAATTCTATAAAAGCAGAATTTTAAATGTAATTTAAGGAAAGTCAACTTTTATTTTCAGAAATATCTACTTGTTTATAACGATTCCGATTATGATTCGTTAAAAAGTCGATTCCGATTCTGATTCCGATTCTCAAAAATATGATTCCAAAATCGATTCTCAGTTTTCACACACACGAATTCCGATTCCGATTCTCAAAAAATGATCGATTCCAATTCCGATTCGATTCTGAACCCTGCCAAATTCTCAGTTTCAGACATACATTTATACATTTCTACATTTAGACATACATTTATACATTATTACATTTAGACATACATTTTATACATATGTATGTCAAAAACTCAATCAGACATGTCGAATTCCCAGCCCTGCTTTTTTGCACTTTTTTGGTATTTTTTTTTGAGGATATGTAATTAAAAAAGATTTAGTAACAACTTTTGGAGTTTACTGGGAAGTCTAAAAAGAGAAACATCGACACTATTTTGACTGAGCAAAATTTTATTATTTTGGTCATCAAAGTGGCCTGTTTAATTGTCTGCTACCTTGCCATTAGTAGAGAGCTTGAATTGTGCCAAACAGAGAAGGCAAGTATCCAATAGTTCTTGGATATTTTGCACTTTTCTGGCGAATTTTGGTTCTATATTAATTTACTACAGTAAGCGCTTTATTTTGGGTTTTCTTACTTTGGTGCTGTCCCAGTGAATTCAAATTTTTCTCTTTGATTGCGCAAGCATTTATTTGTAGCGTAAAATGGCAAGAAGTTCTGAAGTTGACCAATTTGATGACATTCTTGATGTCATTAATAGTGATAGTGAAGGCGGTTATGTCACCGATGAGTCCGCCCTACTAGATGGCAAAATGGACTGGAACGAGGAAATGGACAACCAGAAGTTTGGTAAAAATTGCTTCATTGCTCCTAGTAAGTTTGGGAAAAGTGCGAACGACTCGTTGGCCGCTGGAACGGATGCACCAGTGTCAATTCCAACTAATGGAACTAAACTAGCTAGCCCTACCGAGGCAACGAATATTCAACCTAATCCCGTGTCTGCTAAGGATGCCAATCAGAAGCAGTTAAAATGGCAAAGATATAAGGAAAAGCGGAAGGCTAAGCGTCTGCTAGCGCAGCAAAACGCAGAAACTAAGCTAAGTGATCCAAATAACATGAACTCTGGTCTTATTGTTGCCGAAAGGCAGCACGTGCCGTTTACTTTTGCCAGGCCAACTGGATCACCTATTCAGGATTCCAGGAGTATACCCAGCACAAGTAAACCTATTAACTCAATTAAGGTGAACGAAAAGCGCAAGCTCAGTTCGCCTGAAGCTGACTCTCGCACTGTTAAGGTGCCTAAATCTTATGCTGAGATTTTGAAAGGTTCTTTGCGGATTTGCATTGTTGATTATGCGGTAAGTCCTCCTTCCCTAACTTATTCTCAGCATGAGACTATTATGCGTCTTTTAATGAGGAAACTGGACACTTTTGATGGTCCTGTGCCCCGTTTTGATGGGCATGGATATAATAGAGCAGGTATTACATGGCTTCAATGCGCAGACATGCAATCCAGAGAATGGTTAGCTATAGCAGTTAATTCTATAAAATCTGATCCTCCTCTGCCTGGCTCTGATATTCCAGCAAAAAGTTGGTACTTCATGATAGAGATTGATCAAAATTCTTTCGATTATCTGAAAAGTGTAAACTTCTTGCCTCATTATATGTTTGGTCGACTTGCTTTCAAAGATTTGACTGCTAAACCCAAAGATCTTTCTAATAAGGATAACGTTGTTGTTTCTTAGCTGGAATATCCTTATCTTTCTCACAATTAACTTGCAGATTCCATTGTTTCGGCTTTTATATATTGCATTTTTAAGGTTTTATATTTGCGTTTTTTTATTACAATTTGTATGATTGGTTTCATTGGGTAAAACTCACCTAAATGTAATTAATATCAAATTGTACACTCAAGTTTATCAGATTAGGGTTTAGAAAGGTATTGATTTGGCAAATATATTTGTCATAATATTTTTGAAAATTTCTAGCTTAAAGGCCCCCCGAGACACAAAAACTTTCGGCAAATTGCAGACGGAAGTTTTTTTTGAAAAATTTAATTTTTTCCAGTTTGGTGATATTTTGAAAAAAATTCTGAATTACAATATGTTTATGCCATTGATTTGAACCTTTGTGAGTATTTTGCCAACCACTAAGTTACTTATTGGAAGAATTATCAGCTTATTCCGGCTCGAGTTGAAAAAATTACCGTAAGTTTTTTTTTCTTCCGTAATTTTTTCAACTCGAGCCGGAATAAGCTAATAATTCCTCCAAAAAGTGACTTAGTGGTTGGAAAAATACTCAAAAAGGTTCAAATCGATGGCATAAACATATTGTAATTCAGAATTTTTTTCAAAATATCAATAAATTGGAAAAAATTAAAATTTTCAAAAAAAACTTCCGTCTGCAATTTGCCGAAAGTTTTTGTGTCTCGGGGGCCTTTAGAGGAATAAAAAAAATTTAATCTTAATGAGATTAATCAGACAGTTTTATTAGACAATTTAACAAAATACGAGCTCTTCAAACAGAAATGAGACTTAAAACATTTTTTAGAGTAGTCACAACACTTTTCTCTTTATGATTTGTGTATTTTTGGAGCATTTGTGGCTAATTTTGCAAAATATTGTTTCTGCTGGATCTTAACTGTCTGGATCTCAAATATGGTTATGTAGGTAAAAAGGTGTCAGTCAAGCCACATCGGCATGACCTCCGATTTCGCTGAAAATTTTTTCTCAAAAGGACACAATATCCACACTTAAAGACAGCCCAGCGAAAAATAAGGACATTTGACCCCTGACCCTACAGAATTTTTTTAAGAAAACCACGCTGCTTGATAATTGTCAAAAAATTTCTATGCATATATTGATACAAAAAAAAATCTTAAAATTCATGATTTTTAAGACTATTTAACACAAATTTTTTTTTTTTAAATATATGTAAGGGAAAAAAGTTTTAGTGCAAATTTTATATTTTTTTTGAATTATTTTAATTTTTTTCATTTAATTGTCATATATAAATTTTTGAACCAAAAATTGAAAAATATTTAATAGAATCCTTGATTACTAAATTTTCAACTCATATTTTTGAATTTTTTTCAATAACATGTCTGTGAGAAATTAAACATTCTTGCAAATATGAAATGAATTTATTATCATAACAAAAAATTATTTGTGATGAATTGCAAAAAATGTAAAACTGAAATTGGAAAATATTTTTTTAATGATATTTTTGAAATTTTTCTAAAGGGACATGTCTGAAAGAACTTCCACACTCTTGTAAAAAATATTTGAATTTATTTTCATTTGCAAGAAAAAATATTTGAGGAAATTTCTTCCATTGGCAAGAAATGTCAAAATCTGCTTATGCAATTTTTTTTTACTCATATTTGTGAACTTTTTCTTAAAGGACATGTCTGAAAGAATTTCCACACTCTTGTAAAAAATATTTGAATTTATTTTCATTTGCAAGAAAATGTTTTTGATGAAATTTCTTCAATTGGCAAGAAATGTCAAAATCTGCTTAGACAATCTTTTTTTTACTCATATTTGTGAACTTTTTCTAAAAGGACATGTCTGAAAGAATTTCCACACTCTTGTAAAAAATATTTGAATTTATTTTCATTTGCAAGAAAATATTTTTGATGAAATTTCTTCAATTGGCAAGAAATGTCAAAATCTGCTTATACAATCTGTTGGGGTTTATTGGTAAACTTTCACAACACTTGAGCAACGAAGACTTGGGTATCCGACTTGGGTTTGGACAAGTAAAGGATGAACACTTCGTTGTGATATTTTGGAATATTCTTTTGTAATTTTATTAATAACTGAATAACTAACTAAAAACTGAAAATTATAACTGTTGGCTTGCGCCTTTTATACAATTTAGAATGTAACTTAAGTGCTAGAATTTCCCCTATTGGACAAATTGCTGTAATTTCTCCTATTGTAGTATAATGCTGAATGCACTACAATGAAGTGAGATTTGAATAACATTTAAATGATATATGAAATTGTCTTAATGTATATTAACGGATTTATGTTAAGAAGTCTTAACATTCTGCCGGCGGAAAAATATAGATTGATTTTTAAATGCAACCTGATGAAAAATGACATATTAGTTTTGTTATGGATTTGGCCGAATTGCGATTATTCTGTCCATACTGGCCGATGAGGAGGTTCGTCTTGACCTGCTGTCGCTGGATTTTTGGTTGCATGGTGCCAAATGTAAATCGCACAAATTCCTATTATTATGAATACAGTAATAATAGCATGAATCCATGACCAAATGTTGACTGTCGTTGTGGAATTTGGTAGTTCCTTAGCTTGGTTAATGATATCTTGTAATACACTATCATCAGATACCTTTTCAATCGTAGCGTTGATGTTAGTCACTGTTGATAGATTGAACTTGTGTTCGTTTGTTGAGAATTTTCCAAGAATGGACAAGTTCATTGGCCGCATCAATATTTTTCCTTTGTCTAGGAATATATTTGATGTTCCATAAATTACATATTTCTTTGACATTATTGAACATCCTGCCTCGAGATTTAAAATACCCATTTTTATGGGCACCATCATTCTGGAGTCGCTTTATTACTTCCGAATTGTTGGACGTGTAAAAGGCATAATTGTCTCCGTTTCCAGGCAGAGCAAAAAATTCTTCGTAGTCTTCTTGTAGCGAGATTGATGTGCATATATTATGGTATTGATGTTTTGTCATCAATGTTGCAGCTAAACAATCTAATGTTTTTAATGCATTCATCACAATCGGTTGTGTGGCAATTTTTGCGGTGGTGTTTATTTTATATATTTTTTCTGGTTCATAAAAATAAGTCATTGTTTCCATGTTGATGCATATTTTATTCGTGCGAGCAATATTTAATATTTTTGGCGTTGTCTCGGACTGCTCAGGAATTGGAATGGCTAGTAGTTCTTCATACATGTGAGTAGATACGATTGGAATTTTTATACTAATGATCAAGGAATTATTTATTTGTAAAATTTCCTTTTCACATTTTCCATATAATCCATCCATTATTGTAGTTTCTGGCCGCAGTTGTGTTTTTAAGACTGACGTCTTATTACTCCATTCTTCTTCAGTTAGGATGTTAGAAGACTGCAAGGTGGAATATTGTGTCACCAGCTCTGCTATTACGGCTTCAAATAATGTAAAGGTGTCTGAGATCTGTTGGTGAGTTTGTAAATCATTCATGTATCCAATCAGTTGATGAGAATTGTCATTCATTGTAGTGATGGTCGAATTTAATTTACTGCCGAGTCTATTTAGCCTGTTGTCCGTGCGATGTTCTGCGTCTCCCAGAGCTTGAGCATAATTTATTAGTAGTTTACATGTGGTTTTCTCGGCTTTGTCAATTCTGTTATCTAGCCGCTCGATCGCTTGCTCTGTATCTTCGCCAAACAATAATTCCCTCAGAATTTTAAATACACTTCTTGGGTGTCGTGTTTTTATGTTTAGTTTCATGGCAGCTTGTAAACCAGCCAGTTGAGTTTGCGTGTGATTTATTCGGTGATTGCAGTGTGAATCGCCGAACAATATTGTTAAGTTGACACACATGTCTATAAATTTGTTCTGATAATCGTTCAACATTTCCAAATCTGACGTCATGTTCATTGAAGTATTAATGTGTAACTCTGCCCATCCTCTCTGAATCCATACATTACTCTCGTGTGCGATAAATACTCCTCCAATTGCTGTAAATGGTGTTATAGTTTGTGCCTTTGTTGCATTAACTGTTAACCAGAGCATAAAAATTGTTCCGAGAATAAATGTCCATGTTGTCTTTCTTTTTAGGTAATGACGCTTTGCTTCATTAGGACAGAGTTGAATCGATGATGGAGTAGTTGCCGCTTCTACTGGATTTAGAAGGCAGATCTTCTTTGAGTACACCCTATTCCTTTGGTTTCGAGGTCGCCTTGGTTTACGGGGCTTTCCAGCTTTAGCAGTTGAAAACAATACTTCACTTTCGGGTATTGTGTGCTCGTCCAGCTCGTCACATTGCTGCATTGGTAGCCTGCACAACTTTGCTATAGGGCGCTTGAACAAATGAGTTTTGACTTCTCCGTTTGCTGTTATTTCAGCTGTTTTTATGGTAGCAGCTCTAACAAGTCCATCCTTTCCTGGATGAACTTCTACCACTCTGGCTTTAGACCATCTTGCTGATGGTTGTCGTTCATGTTTCAATAGAACCAGTTCTCCTACAGCAACATTGTTGTTGACTGTATTCCACTTATTTCTTATCTGTAGTGTAGATAAATACTGCTCTGACCATTTGGTCCAGAACTCTTCTACGATTTGTTGAACTAATTTCCACCGTTTCAAAGGGGAAATAATTTCATTAGCATAACTTGGTTCCACTGGTAACACTAGTGGTCTGCCCACGAGAAAATGGCCAGGTGTAAGCACCGATACATCTTCTGGGTCAGCTGTCATCGGGCATAATGGCCTAGAATTTAGGACAGCTTCGATTTGTGCTGTTACCGTTGACATTTCTTCGAATGTTAAGGTTGTATTGCCAGTAACTCGATAGAAATGGAACTTGAATGACTGCACTGCTCGTTCTACGAGTCCCTGAAAGTGAGGACTACCTCCTGGGGAAAAGTGCCATGTTATTCCTTGGTTTGCTAACTGAATTGCTGCAAATTTTGTTGCTTGTGCGATTGCAGTTTTTACGTCTTCTTCTAGAAGTCTGTTACTTCCAACAAAATTTGTCCCATTATCTGACCATATGTGACCACATGTGGATCGTCGGGACGTGAACCTCTTTAAACTTGCCATAAAAGCTTCACTGGTGAGGCTGCTGACCACCTCCAAGTGGATACTTTTGGTTCCGAGGCAGACAAATATAGCAACATATCCTTTGAATGATTTGTTTCCTCGACCTTGAGACATTCGAACGTTGATTGGGCCGCAAAAATCAACCATTGTGTTGTAAAAACACGGAGAGATCCTTGTTCTGGCTTGAGGTAATTGACCCATCAATTGCTCCATTACTTTTGCCTTATACTTATGGCATGTCATGCACTGTTTTAATTGTTTCTTTATAGCAACAGTTCCACCAATCATCCAGTATCGACTTCTCAAATACGCATCAACTGCCCTAGTTCCACCATGAAGTAAGTTTTTGTGAGCATCCATGATGAGTAATTTATTTAGATGTGTATTTTTAGGCAAAATGATTGGATGTTTAGCTGCATCTGATAGTTCAGACTTTTCCAGGCGGCCTCCCACACGTAACAGCTGATCAGGTCCACGTATTGGGCTTAGGTTAGCGATGCTAGCCTCTTTAATGCCAGCTGGGAATGCATTCATTTGTATCTTTCGAATAATAGCATCATGAGCGTCTAGCAGCTCTTGTGGTGTTAGCTCTCCCTTTTCCTTGGATAACCATCTTCGGCAATATCCTGTTACTCGCTGGAATCGGAGAAATGTTGAGAACTGATTTGAGAATTCATTCTCATCAACGGCGATGTTTACAGATTGTCCTTTTGTACGCACTTCAATTGTTGGGCAAGGAACTGACATCTCGCTGAGTTGCCAGTCAACTTCTAGGAGTGCTCGAGGACCTTTCCACCATAATTCGAAATACTTAAGCTTGGTAGCAGATATTCCTCTGCTGGCACAGTCTGCTGGATTATCTTCGGATCTTACATGAGCGAAGTCGACGGCATTTACTTGGCTTGTAATATTGTTTATTTTGTTACGTACAAAAATGTTCCATCGTGCTGGATCACCTCTTAACCAGCCTAAAACAATCATTGAATCAGTAAATAATGTCAATTTGGTATCATTGCTTAATCTTAATGCTTTCTTTGTAGCCGTGACCAAATCAGCGAGCAAAGATGCTCCGAGTAGTTCAAGCCTTGGGAGCGTTTGAGGATTTTTAGAGGAGCTACTCTCGTTTTAGCGGATAGTAGAGTAACCTTAATTACTCCTGCAACATTTATTCGTGCATAAATGACAGCCGCGTAGGCTTTTTCTGAAGAGTCGCAATATCCAATTAACTCCATTTTGGCTGGATCTCCACCAATCCATCGTGGAATATTTATTTCCGAAATTGCCTTCAGTTCTTGCTCGAACATACGCCATCTAGTTACAATTGTGGTTGGCAATTCTTCATCCCAGCTTGAAGATGCTGTCCAAGCTTCTTGCATAATCATTTTAGCTTCTATGATTACTGGACTTAGCCATCCGATGGGATCATAAATGCTAGCCACTCCGGACAAAACAGTTCTACGAGTAGCTATTGTTGCTTGTTTGTAGTTAACTTTAAACGTAAATTCGTCCGTTAATGGATTCCATTGAAGACCAAGAGTTTTGATATTTCCATCATGATTTTTGATAATATCGTAGATGCTTGTTAGTTTAGCTTCTGTAGGTAATTTGGCAAGAACCTGTGGGTGGTTACTTGCCCACTTCATTAAAGTGAATCCTCCAGCTCTTGTTAGAGCAGAAATTTGTTTTATTTTGTTGACTGCTCCTTTCACGGTTTGGTCTCCAGAGAATAAATCATCAACATAAAAATCATCGAGAGTTGCTTTTGCTGCTTCTGGGAAACGGTAAGCTTCATCCCTAGCCAATGTTTGTAGAGTTTTTATGGCAAGGAAGGGAGCACTAGATGTCCCGTATGTTACCGTTTTCAGACGGTATTCTTGAACTGGATCCTTTTCTGAGAATCGAAATAGAATTCGCTGGTAATCTAACTGTTCAGGATTAACTTTAATTTGTCGGTACATTTTTTCTATGTCCGCAGTAAATGCAATCTTGTGAATGCGCCACCTGGCCATTATATCAAAAATGTTATCTTGTAGCCTCGGGCCTGTGAGTAGTTGTTCATTTAATGATTTACCATTGGTTGTTTTTGCCGAACCATCAAAAACTACTCTATATTTTGTTGTCAGGCTATCCTCTTTGATCACCACATGATGAGGTAAGTAATATACATCACTTGAAGCTGGCGTTTGAGCTCGTTCCATATGTCCAAGTGCCAAGTATTCTGCCATAAATTTGTTGTAATGTTCTCGAAGCAAAGGATTCTTCGTGAGTCGAGTTTCCACTTGAAACCATCTGGCTAGAGCTTGTCTTCGAGATTCTCCCAAATCAGGTTTCGATTGATCAAATATTAGAGTTACTTGAAAACGCCCATCTTTATCTCGTACAGTAGTTTCATTATACCTTCGTTCGCATTCTATATCCAATGAGGATTGGAGTGGAATGACTGGCATCTCTTCTTGCACAAAGAATCGTTCCATTTGATTTGTCAAATTCTCGTGAATCACAATGTTACAATTTGATTCAGAGGACTGGGATATTTTTGAATTGGTCCAGAAATAATCCAGCCTAAGTATGTTTCTTGGAGAATAGGGCCACAATTTAACTTTATTACACCTGTTCTCAACAGTTGAGGTAGGTAATCACTACCTAGAATCATGTCTACTGGTCCCATTTGATGGTAAGTAGGATCAGCTAGATAGACTCCATTGGCTACCAAGTTTGATATATTTGGTCGGTTGACAAACGGAATATTTATTGATGGCAGCAGCGCAGTCAAGGTGCTCATTACTTGAGCAGTTATAGCAATTTTATACTCTGTTGGCATCAGTGATTTGATAATGAACGTGACTTGAGTCCTTGACGTGCCAGCAGAAGTTCCTCCAACACCATTAATGTGCACAGACGATTTAAATTCAGGAATTCCGAGCATCTTAACTGCATTTCGAGTTACTAAACACAGCTTAGAACCAGAATCGATAAGGATTCTTATGATTCCGTTACCTCTAGTAGTGTTACACACTTGTGCCAGAGCAGTTGGTAACAAGACTTCTTGTCTCGTATCAGCTGCAACATATGACTCATTTTTCTCTTGTTCCATGATAACATTCCAGTCTGAACTATCTAACTCGCTGGATAGTGAAACGTTGACGGTACTTTGCCCAGCTTTTGGGTAGAGTTCTCTGGTTTGGCTTGAGTTGCAGTTGTAGACTGGAAGCTCTCGACTCTCTCCTTGTGTAGCATTGAATGATGAGTCTTCTTGCATGTGAAGCACGTAAATTTGCTTCTACATTTATCCTTGTAGTGGTGGCACATGCAGTTGCGACATAACTGTTTTGCGTGACAAAATCCCATCTTAATGGAACCGTCAATTTCTGAAAATCTGGGCATTTGCTCAGATTATGTTGTCCGTTACATTTTGGACAATTTGATTGTGTTGCACGTTTCACTGGGCGTGCAGGTTGACTCTTGGGAGTAGCTACATTGCATGTATGCTTTTATACTTATCAACGTTACGGTGTGGTACCGTGTCCAGTGAAGAACTTATGGTTGTAGGATTTCTCATTCCATCCATGGTTAGTGCTCTAGTCTTAAGAAACCTTTCCAGTTCATCCATTGTAGGAGTTGCCGTAGCGTCTTGCAATGATTGTTCAAAGGCAAGAGCTGTTGAGTAGTCTAACTTCTCTCGAATGATCATTATCATTACTGCGTTGAAGCATATTTCGAAGCTAGGCTGTAGAATTTTAATCGCACGAATATTTTCTTTTACTTTATCAGTAAATTGGCGAACACTTTCTGCTGATTTTGAAATCTTTTGAATGGCTACTATTGCCTCCAAATGCCTGTTGAGCTGTGCTCTGGGGTTATTGTAACGATCCAATAGCAGTCCCCAAGCTGTTTCATAATTATCGTTAGTTACTGGCAATTGACTGAAGATATTGGAAGCGTCTCCGACGAGCAGACCTTTTAATCGCATGAATTTTTGATAGCTGAGTATTTATCATTCTCATGGACCATTTTCGTGAATAAATCGTGGAATGATTGCCATTGTTTCTCGTCTCCGTTGAATTTTGGAATTTCCAATGGAGCGAGTTTGACGTCATCTTGTGAATCTGATAATGCTTTATCTTTGGCCGTTGACTGGTCTAAATCCAGTTGATCGAGCATAGCACATATGATTGCACGGCTGGTACTTGTGACACCCTCAATTTTGCCATAAATGGAATGTAAGTAATCAGGATTGCTCCTGACATTGAAGGCGTTAGCAGTGATTTCTGCTTGGATCGTGTCGATAATGTCCGTGTGTTTTTCAATGTTTTCTTTCAAGTATTGAATTTTCAACGGTCCAGGCTGAGATTCTTGCAAGACGCGTTTCGTCTGTACTAACTCAGCTTCCAGTAATTTGATGCGAAGTTCAATTTTTTCGAATCGTCCTCGTTGGTCATTAGCCCGAATCTGGGCTTCTGAAGCGATGGAACCTTGTTTTGTCTTGTCAGCCTTGACGATCGGTATTTGAATTCTTTCCATTTCTTCATGGTACTTGTGGATCTTTACTCGTTGTTTGTTCAAAGCATCTAACGTAAAATATGGATCCGTTCTAGGGATGTCCAATTTTTGTATCTCGGTGTCCAGATCCTTGAACTGATTCCAAGTTGTAGCAAGTGTGTCAAGCGCTTTATTTTGAATTGCTTGAGTTAAGTTTTCGGGCAGTATTGCCATGAAATTATTGTAAATTTCATCTAACTTTGCCTTCAACTGTAACTGCTCCTCAAGCAGCGCAACGAATCTTTCATCATCACTCATGTTTACTTAATTATGTTTACTAGTATGCAAACAATTATAATCGCTTTCTGATTTCAAGAAAGTATTGATGTGTCTCGCAGAAACGAATTCTGTGTGTTCTTAAAACAATCAACTATGTTTTGTTTTGTTCTTTCTAACTCCAAGAAAGTGTTGATGTTTCTCGCAGAATCGAGTTATGTGTGCACTAAAACAATCAATTATGTTTTGTTTTGTGCTTTCTTCGTCGTATGTTTGCTTGATTGCTCGGAGAATGTGTGATTTATTAGTTTTAATAATATCACTATGGCAAGTTTTGTAGAATTATGAATAATTTTTAATTATATTCAACAATAAAGCAAACAGTTTGCTGAAATCCAGATACTTACAGCACGTGTGGCTTGATGAATTATTAACACCTTGGAGTTGTAAATTCCGCCTTGCTAATTATAATGATGATTTCTCTGGATTTAAGCTTCTAATTGTGTTTTAGGTAACAAACAATTGCTGGTGGAATTTTGAAGATTCTGGTGTACTGGATGGATGTGTGACTTTCTCCAAGTGAGTAGCTTTATATGGCTGAACTTGGAGTTGATTCAAATACTTGTTATCACTGCTAGTTGGATATTTTATTGGATATTTTATTGTTAGAATTGTTCGAAAATTCTGAATCCCCTTACTCCTGTTCAGAGATAAGTTTTTGTAGGATTTTCGCGCACTTAACTGATTGTTCAGTAATTTACTAATTTATAACTGGATAGTTTATTGTTAGAATTTTTCGAAAATTCTTAATCCCCTTTACTCCTGTTCAGAGATAAGTTTTTGTAGGATTTTCTCATACTTATTTTATTAATTAATAGCTTACTAATAGATAACTGGTTTGTTAATTGTTAGAATTATTCGAAAATTCTTAATCCCCTTACTCCTGTTCAGAGATAAGTTTTTGTAGGATTTTCGCGCACTTATTTGGTTGTTTAATAGCTCACTAATTTATAATCACTAATTGCTAACTGGATTGTTAATTGTTTATTGGAATTAACACTATGTTAGTGTACTTCCAAGCTTTGACTTGTAATCAGAGCTTAATTGTCGGTCACGATGGGCCGACGTGTTGAACTCGACACTTGTTTTCCGTGGGACCAACTTTAATTCGGCAGAATTTCACTTAAATTGTTGTTCACCGTCAATTGTAATTCTAGACTTTTGGCGGTCTAGATTTTTAGCGAAATTTTTAATAAGTTCACTTAAGATTTCTTTAGGAATCTCGTAAATTGACTTTTTAGGCTTTTTGATGCGCAAAAACTCTCCAAATTCGGATTATTAGCCTGAATTTGTGGATATCTTCCTTCTCTTCAGGATGACGATTAGCGAATTGTTTCACTTGTTATTCTAATTCAGATGAATTAGTGAACAGAACTTAATTTTTCTGTCCTTTTTGGGCTGGGTGATCACTTGAGGAGATTTCACTGCGATTTCCTCGTTCTTACTTGTCTTTTTAGTAAGATTTGCCGGGAATTTTTAGAACACACGGCTTGAAACGAATTGTGGTTTCGAATCGGAATAATTTCTTCAGAAATTATTTGATGAATCAATTGAATTCACTATTTTGACAAACTTGGGTTTTGTCAAATACTCGTAAATTATCGGTAATTTACTATTTTGTAGCGGCCACTACTTTTAATTTAAACTTTTGTAAGTTTAATTTAGTTTAATTTCACTTGTGGAAATTATTTAAATTGTTTTTAAGAAAAAAAACTGATTTTACACTGGATTAACACATAGGTTTTTCACTGGTTAAAAATTGGCTCGAAGGACCATTAAATGTTGGGGTTTATTGGTAAACTTTCACAACATTTGAGCAACGAAGACTTGGGTATCCGACTTGGGTTTGGACAAGTAAAGGATGAACACTTCGTTGTGATATTTTGGAATATTCTTTTGTAATTTTATTAATAACTGAATAACTAACTAAAAACTGAAAATTATAACTGTTGGCTTGCGCCTTTTATACAATTTAGAATGTAACTTAAGTGCTAGAATTTCCCCTATTGGACAAATTGCTGTAATTTCTCCTATTGTAGTATAATGCTGAATGCACTACAATGAAGTGAGATTTGAATAACATTTAAATGATATATGAAATTGTCTTAATGTATATTAACGGATTTATGTTAAGAAGTCTTAACACAATCTTTTTTCTACTCATAAATTGTGAACTTTTTCTAAAAGGACATGTCTGAAAGAATTTCCACACTCTTGTAAAAAATATTTGAATTTATTTTCATTTGCAAGAAAATATTTTTGATGAAATTTCTTCAATTGGCAAGAAATGTCAAAATCTGCTTAGACAATCTTTTTTCTACTCATATTTGTGAACTTTTTCTAAAAGGACATGTCTGAAAGAATTTCCACACTCTTGTAAAAAATATTTGAATTTATTTTCATTTGCAAGAAAATATTTTTGATGAAATTTCTTCAATTGGCAAGAAATGTCAAAATCTGCTTAGACAATCTTTTTTTTACTCATATTTGTGAACTTTTTCTAAAAGGACATGTCTGAAAGAATTTCCACACTCTTGTAAAAAATATTTGAATTTATTTTCATTTGCAAGAAAATGTTTTTGATGAAATTTCTTCAATTGGCAAAAAATGTCAAAATCTATTTATACAATCTTTTTTCTACTCATATATGTGAACCTTTTCCGTTAGGACATATTTGAATGTATTTCCACACTCCTCTAAAATTTTTTGATTTCATGTTCATAAAAAAAATGGTTTGTGATGAAGTTTCTCTGATTAGAGAAATTTCATGAAACATATTTTTTGCATATGGAAATAAATTCAAATATATTTTACAAGAGTGTGGAAATTCTTTCAGACATGTCCTTTAAGAAAAAGTTCACAAATATGAGTAGAAAAAAGATTGTCTAAGCAGATTTTGACATTTCTTGCCAATTGAAGAAATTTCATCAAAAATATTTTCTTGCAAATGAAAATAAATTCAAATATTTTTTACAAGAGTGTGGAAGTTATTTCAGACATGTCCCTTTAGAAAAATTTCAAAAATTTCATTAAAAAAAATATTTTCCAATTTGAGTTTGACATTTTTTGCAATTCATCACAAATAATTTTTTGTTATGATAATAAATTCATTTCATATTTGCAAGAATGTTTAATTTCTCACAGACATGTTATTGAAAAAAATTCAAAAATATGAGTTGAAAATTTAGTAATCAAGGATTCTATTAAATATTTTTCAATTTTTGGTTCAAAAATTTATATATGACAATTAAATGAAAAAAATTAAAATAATTCAAAAAAAATATAAAATTTGCACTAAAACTTTTTTCCCTTACATATATTTAAAAAAAATAAATTTGTGTTAAATAGTCTTAAAAATCATGAATTTTAAGATTTTTTTTTGTATCAATATATGCATAGAAATTTTTTGACAATTATCAAGCAGCGTGGTTTTCTTAAAAAAATTCTGTAGGGTCAGGGGTCAAATGTCCTTATTTTTCGCTGGGCTGTCTTTAAGTGTGGATATTGTGTCCTTTTGAGAAAAAATTTTCAGCGAAATCGGAGGTCATGACGATGTGGCTTGACTGACACGTAAAAAGTATTTTCAGCACAAAAGGTTGAAGCAACTTGGAACTAGAACTACAGATCGCTTTAGCATTTGCTTAGAGTCATCACAATGAGTGGTGGAACAGTCAAATCTTCTTAATATTGCTGTATTTGTGAACAAAAACAAAAAAAATTTAGTTTTGTGTTTACAAATACAGCACTTTGAAGAAGATTTGACTGTTCTACCACACATTGTGATGACTCTAAGCAAATGCTTAAGCGATCTGAAGGTCTAGTTCCAAGTTGCCTGGACCTTTCGTGCCGAATATACTTGATTTTTCATTGAATAATCGCCATCAAAAATTGAATTTTTCGAGTTGCTTTTGCACAAGTGTTGGTTCCGTAAATACACGATTCAGAAGGAATAATTCCTAAGGAATAAATCCTATATCTATGACCCCCTTTAGTGGTTGGCAAAATACTCAAAAAGGTTCAAATCAATGGCATAAACATATTGTAATTCAGAATTTTTTTCAAAATATCACTAAAATGGAAAAAATTTAATTTTTCAAAAAAAACTTCCATCTGCAATTTGCCGAAAGTTTTTGTGTTTCGGGGGGCCTTAAACCCTTTTCTCTAATGATTATCATTTTAAAAAATTTTATTCAGTTTGGTGACTAACGCCCAACTAGAGTCTTTTCTTTGAATGTACTATTTACTAGCATGAAAAAGGTTACTCAGTAATGAGTCAACATTTATCTAACCAGTCTTTATTATTTGGATTTATTTTCCAGATCTTCTAAGCATTCTTATGCCTTAACAGAGACATCACTTAATTTGAGATCACTCTATCTCATAAAGCTCTTGACTATTTTGTCTTAGTTTTATCCAACAACAGGAACAACACTAGCCTTAGCGACTCAAGACCTCTTAGGTCTAGTGAGTAGCAGACAGGGTTGGGAATTCGACATGTTTGAAAGAGTTTTCGACATACATATGTATAAAATGTATGTCTAAATGTATAAATGTATAAATGTATGTCTGAAACTAAAATTTTGGTATATTAGAGAAATATGGTCTTATTTTCACAATTTTGTGAAAATAATAGTATATAATTGATTTTCTGTTCAATTTCTTAAAAAATCTGAGTTTTTTAAATTAAGGGGAAGACAGATAGAATAATATTATGCCACAATAATATTATGCATTTTACACACTCACACTTTTGCATTTCTTCCGAAAGTGCAGGGAGAACGATTTTCTTGGAATTTTAATTTTTTTGCAAAATCTAACAAGTTTTGCTCCATGTTAATTAATTCATGTTTTTATAAAAAGTCAATGTTATTTTCGGTACCGATCGTCATCCCTGCAGTAAAAAATTACGAATAATATAATAATATTATGCGCTCACATTTGTTTGCCATAATAATATTATGCCCTCACATTTGTGTGATCAAACCAAGTAAATACACTAAAAATAATCTTATTTGGCATAATATTATGCTATGTAATCTGGCCTTTAAAAGACTTTTAAAATCTTTAAAAAATTGCAACTATTTAGTTTTTAATATACAATTTTACAGGTTTCCCGTTTCAGACATATGTATATTTGAGGAGTTTCAGACAAACATAAAATACATGTCTTATAAGACATGTATGATACATCAGTTTCATACATTCCTATCCCTGGTAGCAGAGCTTATGTGTCGTTTCTAATCTTTACCTACAATAAATCATGATTTGTTCATATTTATTTATAGGTACAAAACATGAGGATAGCACAATGGGCTGCATTTGGCCTCCGCGCTCGGATTTTTCAGTAAACTTCATTTCAGCCTTTAAAATATTGTTTTTTGAAAAAATTAAATTGACATTTCAAGTCAGTTGCCGACTGACGCTTCAAAAGGCGAACACTGGATTTTCCCTGACTTCCACAAATCTCAAAAAGATCCCTTATTTTTTTGTCGGTATTGAGTTGAAAAAAATCGGAAAAGCTGAAGCTTTAGCAGGCACTTCGGCAACATAATACCTATGCTTCATTAGAACAATTCATTTGAATGAAGCAATAAAATTCTAGGAAATTCAAAAATATGTAACCAAAACATAAATTTTCGATCAGAGCGCCGAGCGGGAATATTGTGCATTATTGCTGATAATTCTGTTGAATTCAATCTTACCACTTTCTGATCGACTTGAGTTGGTAGTTTCTTAACAAAAAACACGTAAAACTTGTTTTCATATAAAATTCAAATAAAATATATATTTTTTTTCCAACAGTTTTTTAGATTCTTTGAAAAAACAGAAGATATATAAAATATAAATTTTTGCACTACAGGTACTAGATGGCGCTGTATTATTTTCAAAAACTCTTCGTACGTCGCTGCTTATGGTTAAAAAAAGCCTATTTTGAAAATTTTAGATCAATCGGTCCGATGAGTTCTGAGATTACGAAAACATAAGTTTTTTTTTTCCAAAATTTTTGTAAGCATGACAACTTGGTCATGGTACAATATTTCTATAAAATCTTCTGGAATCGATCATTTTGGGCCAAATACTAGGTTTATGCATATTCAAATGTTTTAAAATATTCTCAGGAAAAAAAAAATTTTGTATGGCAAAATGGTAGTTTGCACTGCAGGTACTAGATGGCGCTGTAGGATTTTCTTGAATCAGCAAACGCGACCGTCTTATGGTTAAAAAAAGCTTTTTCTGAAATTTTGAGACTAATCGGTCGGATGGGTTCAAAGATTACGAATACAGAAGTTTTTTTCCCAAAATTTTTGTAAGTCATGGTACAATATTTCCATAAAATCTTCTGGAATTGATCACTTTGAGGCAAATACAACGTTTTTGCATATTCAGATGTTTTAAAATATTCTCAGGAAAAAAAAAATTTTTGTATGGCAAAATGGTAGTTTGCACTACAGGTACTAGATGGCGCTGAAGGATTTTCTTGAATCAGCAAACGCGACCGTCTTATGGTTAAAAAAAGCTTATTCTGAAATTTTGAGACTAATCGGTCGGATGGGTTCAAAGATTACGAACACAGAAGTTCAGAAGTCAAAACCAAATTTGTTTTTGTTTTAGTCAAAAATAAGAAAAAAAAAAAAATAAGTTTGGATGAAATCAAGACTTCACAACTTTTTGTTGCCGAAGTAAAAATTCCTGTAAAAGCCAATTTCTGAAAATTATTAACCCCTGACCCGTTAAAGGCCGTGTGTCTGGTGATTTGGTGGGTGTGTTACTGTAAACGATCAATCTGACCTCCCACCGAACCGATTCCAAATTTTTTTATTTCAATCGACTTGGTATCTATTTTCATTGTGCACCTGATATTTTTGGTAATGGTGACTCCACCGGTTAAACGGTGCACACACTATGAAAGTAAATCACTGAAAGTTTTTACTTTTTCCAACTTCTCACCAATTTCCCGTTGAAGGAATTTTTTCAAAAAATAGTCAAAATTTGCGTATTAAAAAGACAAATATGAATTTAAAAGAAAATTTGGAAAATCTACAGCAAAAACTCTACTTTCACTAAACTTTCAGTAAATTTCTGAAATTGAGTGAGAGTTGAGTGAAAGTAGAGTTTTTCCTAAAGTTTTTCCAAATTTTCTTCACACATAAAATTTGTCTTTTCAATACGCAAATTTTGACTTTTTTTTTGAAAAAAATCCTTCATCGGGAAAATGGTAAGAGGGAAAACTTTTACGGTTTTTACTTTCATAGTGTGTACAGCGCTTTAGGTCACCAAAACTACTTTCAAGACGCAAAGTCGGGTTTTTCGTACAATAAAAAACTCTTTTTTTGAAAAACTAGAGATGCAGCTTTGGTCTTTTCAATACGCAAATTTTGACAATTTTTTGAAAAAAATTCTTCAACGGAAAAATGGTAAGAAGTTGAAAAAAGTAAAAACTTTCACGGTTTTACTTTCATAGTGTGTGTACCGCTTCAGGAAAATGTTTTGGATGATGAACTAAGCCAAAAAGTGCATTTGTTTTTGGTCCATTACAAGCTAAGACTCATCTGAAGGTCATCTGGTGGTACCAGTCAATTTTTTTTTGAAAAAGTCTTAGAATCTTATGATCCACAAAATAAGAAAACCCAAATTTTAAAATTTAACATGTTTTTTGAAAGAATTTTTAATTAATAACACCATTCCAAGCTAGCGGAGAAGTCCTCACAAGCTGCACAGCTAGTTTTTTGTTGTGTTTCAAGAGCGCCATCTAGTAGCTATAGTACAAATGATCAGTTTTTCATACAAAATTTTTGTTCAACTGAGACATATTTTTAAATTTATTTTTAAAAATATAGAAGCTCCAGGCAACTGCATAATTTATGCTTATATTTTGTAATAAAATTCATTGCAATAAGGCAAAGATCATAGAAATATGTAGTTATGCTGTAGTTGATGCTTAAGATTGTGATCTAATAGTGATAAAACCTGATTGTCAATCAGAGCGCTTTGATTTAACATAATTATCAGCAATAATGCTCATTATTCCGCGCGGCGCTGTCGGATATTTAGATTTTGGCTGCATAATTTCGAATTTTCTAAAATTTTATTGCTTCATACAAATACTAATAGATCCAAGTGATGATATTGCCGAAGTGCCTGCTTTGACTCGTCATTTGACACGTACATTGACGTCATGTCAATTGCTTCGATTAATCAAATTAATTTCATTCTAATAAAATCTTGTTATAAATATTATAAACTCACTTTAGACCTTAAAAAATCAGTTTTTCTCGAATAAATTAGATTGACATATCAATTGCCATTTTGTCGGTCGGTTGATACGATTTACGTCATGTCAAGTCAATTGCCGGCAGACGCGTCAAATAACGAACCCCGTCATCAAAAATGGCAACCCAGCAATCAGCATACTAAGATTTTAGCCAGCTCGAAAAAAATAAGGAAAAGGAAGACAGGGGAAACAAATCAAGCTTCAGCCTACTAAAGAGAACTATAGGTCTTCTGAAAGTTGATCAGAAATAAAAGGTAATTTTTTTGGTTCCACATCGATACACAGTCTAAATGCTAGAGAAATAAGGAAAACTCTCCCCTTTGAATAATAGCAAAAAATTTATCAAAACTTAAAAATGATCACACTGTCTTCTTTTTTTCCTACAAACACAGCATTTTATTAAAAAGATAATATAAACAAAATTTTTTTAAAAAGTTTTACTTTATAATTTGCAATGCAATTTATGAGTTAGTTTTGTTACTACTCAGTTATAATTCATCAATTTCATATTAATTTCCCATATGAATGCTAACATCTCCACCGTTTCTAGCTTGATATCCAACAGGAATCTGAATGGGGGGTTGAAAAGTGTCAACAACGTCCTCACACGCTAGAAATAAAAATTACAGTGTATCGTAAAATTCCAAGGTTGTTGATAATTCTTAATTTCTTATTTACTTATTTAAACAATAAAAATATTTTTTATAATTTACCTTCCATAATAAATGCGCTTGTTTTTTTGACACAAAAACATAACAAACAAACAAAAATCACGACTGCTGTGGCAATCATCCAAAAACGAAAAAATTTTTCATTTGTGTCAAGGGATACGTTGCTGTGGAAATATTACATCAAAATTATATCGCTTAGGAATTGATAAATTTTAATGTGATGACAAATTAATAATAAATTAAATATAATCACCTGAAATCAAGAGACCCATATGACTTATTTGTTGAATTATCAGTTCTTTCATACTTTTGAAATATTTCAACAGTATAATGTGGTCCTTTTTGCTGTATTTCTTCCCAATCCTTCCCAGCATCGTGGCTTAATGGTTTGGACTCTGAGCATAGTATGATGGCTTGTAAATTTTCGTCAAAGCATTGATAACTTTCATGATTTACAGCGTTCAACATAAGGGAGCTGCAGCAGTTAGTCAACGTTTCAAAACCATTCAGATTTACCAGTATAACAAATATTGAGGTTAAGGTAGTCCATCTTACAAATGCCATTTTTTCCAAGACGTTCATAAATTTGTCCTTATTTACTTAACAAAAAAGAGATAGTTTTTTTTATTTGCTTTTTAAACAGCGATTGGAATGTATAAAATTTGTGTATTATACATGAGGTTTTAGACCCGTATTATACCGTATGTATAAAACCATAGTTTTAAACATTTAGTATTACACGTGTAATATCTTCAAAAAAGGCCAGTTTCTTATTCCAATTCTGAGTTAAAACCAACCTTTTACGAAACAAAAAAATTTGCTTATAAATGGATATAAGTATTAAATGTAAGGGCCTACTCAAAAAGAAGAGTTTTCTGCAAATTTGCGTAATGTTCTGCAAAAAATATAACGCATTCTTGTGTTTACTCCTTGTTTACTCAGATTTCCGTCATTTTTGCGTGCAGAATTTAATTTTTGTGATAGTTTTAGTCAAAAAACTCGGCAAAATTCAAGTAATGTTTTGTTGCAGGGAAACAAAAAAAATTATGCATAATTTATTTGCAGAATATTCTTCGGTTTGAGTCTGCCTTTGTGATTCTTGTTTTTCAAGCAACTTTTTCACCAAAAAAAGAATTACAAAATATTTTTCAACTCATTACTGTAAATAAGACAAGGCCACAAATATGAAAAAATTTAACTCAACGAAGTTTGTAAGCTTAACAAACCTTCAAATTGGGTGGTTTTTTAAATTTTATCATGTATCATAAATGTTTTATACGCTATTTTACGTATAATTACGTTTGAGTCTGCCTTAACACTAAATATTCGATAAACACAGTCTTTATTGATCTTATTGATACATCGATACGATTTGCAATCTTAAATCACTGTAGTGTAGTTTTCAAAGTTGCAATTATTCACGTGTTATTATGGTTTTAATATTAATATTATAAAAAGTTTCGGTAGGCTTATCAACCACCCAGTATATGTGATATTATAAATAAAGCCGTAAAATCCTTCTAAGTATTGCATGGCGGTTCTATCCCACAACTAGGGATGTAGCACCAATTTCATTCATTATAAAGAGTTAAAGAATCTGTTTTAAAAAACAAATAGAATGTTAAAAACAGTTTATATTAAAGCATATTGGATCAAAAATGTTATTTTAAGATCATTGTGATTATTTAGAGACCATAACAATAATTCTAAAACTCTGCCTAGAAAGAAAGGTGAAGGTAGAAATGAAGTCGAAATTCATTCCACGTTTCCCTAAATATCCTAATATTATTTTTTGATAATTTTTCAAAGTAAATTTTTTTTTTAAACAAAAAATCTTTACAAATATATGAGTTGATGCCAGTAACAAAACTCTAACTCCCTCAAACAAAATTTTTAGATAAATGAACTTTTGCAAAAGTTCACGTTTCTCACTGAGTTTTCAAGATAGCTTTTTCAAATAAGTTTTAATGGATCAATAAATGATTAAATTTTGTAAAAAATGTATTTTTTTTGAAAATTTGTTTTTTGGGGTCTTTAGAATTGGGTGCACAAGTCAAAAAAACGCATTTGACTTTGCATGCGCTGTTTCTCGAATCACTGCAGCTACAAAAATTTGACACTTATCATAAAACATCAATAATATAGTAGAGAACAATAAAATATCATTGGTTTGAATAATTTCCATCAAATAAGACTACTGCAAGCATTTGAAGCCACGCGCGCATGGACAAATTCTTACTCAAACTTTTTTTTCGCGTTCGTGAGAGTAACAAAACTCTAACCACCAAAAAATTTAAAAACTTTGTATCTCCTCGAGTTTTATGAATTTCTTTACAAACTAAATTTTATTTTATGGGTTTTAGTGATAAGAATCGAAAAAAAAAATATTTTCAAAAAATGTCTTGGGTACAAGTTTTATTCTCACATCGAACAAAACTATATTTGAACGAGCCGTATAATGCGCGCTTGGATTGAAATGACCCGTAAAGTCTTGGCTCGATGAAAACGATAAAAATATTTTTTTATCCTCATTTCATATTAAATTACGCATTTTTTAAGATGTATTTCAACATTTTCCGATTATTGGTCAAAGAACAATCCGTCCGACATGAATGCTCTTTTTTTCCCTTTGAAGATTTATTACACCCCCCCTAAAAGACATTTTTTTGAAAATATTTTTTTTTTCGATTCTTATCACTAAAAACCATAAAATAAAATTTAGTTTGTGAAGAAATTCATAAAACTCGAGGAGATACAAAGTTTTTAAATTTTTTGGTGGTTAGAGTTTTGTTACTCTCACGAAAACGAAAAAAAAGTTTGAGTAAGAATTTGTCCATGCGCGCGTGGCTTCAAATGCTTGCAGTAGTCTTATTTGATGGAAATTATTCAAACCAAAGATATTTTATTGTTCTCTACTATATTATTGATGTTTTATGATAAGTGTCAAATTTTTGTAGCTGCAGTGGTTTGAGAAACAGCGCATGCAAAGTCAAATACGTTTTTTTGACTTGCGCGCCTAATTCTATAGACCCCAAAAAATAAATTTTCAAAAAAAATACATTTTTTACAAAATTTCATCATTTATTGATCATTTAAAACTTATTTGGAAAGGCAATCTTGGAAACTCAGTGAGAAACTGATTTTACCGCTGATCATACATTTATCACCCACATTTTTGAACAAAATTGCACTGAAAACGCGTGGGAACTGAGTGAATATTTATAAGATGCCGAAGAAAATTTTTGGGTTTTTTTAGTTTTTTAGTAATTTTATGTTGTTATCTATTGATTTAGTGAATAAAAAGCATTTTTCAGAAAAGTGGCATATCTTCATCAAAATCTTCATCATACATTTACCACACCGAAAAAAAGATGTTGCATAAATCAATATCTTATCAGGTGGACGTTCTAAGTTTTACAAAAAATTCACGATTTGATGCTTCATGTGTTAAAAGAAAAATTATGATATCACTGAAAAATATATAAAAGAAACTCATTCATGCACTTCGCTATTAAATTTTCTGAAAGAACCTAATGTTTCCGGCGTAACCTAACGAAGGTTGTTAGATAAATCTTAGATTTTTTTGTATATACAAAAATTTCTGAAGAAAATCAGTGAAAAATTTGATAAAAATTATATTCACCTCTTAAAATTTTCTAGAGACAAAATAATCCACTCAAGATCTGCCTAACTCGCTCACGACTTAGTTTGTGAATAACGTTTCGACAACCCTCCAATAATATGTAGACATTTTTATACATTTATTGATTATAAAATCAATAGATCTTTAAATTTTCATTGATGGTTTTCAAATGACTACCACTCAATCTTAAGCCATATACAATTTCAATTTTTAATGAAGTTGAAGTTTTTTTTTTTTAATTTAGTATTCCCTTGAATAAATTTTCCCAGCTAGTCATAAAAAGACAAGATATCAAAGTCACGATGCAAGAAACTTAGTCATGGTTAGATAAGTTTTGAATTTATGTAGGGCATCTAATTTTCGTGATTCCGGGACATTCAGTTATCAAGTTGTTTTTAATTTGGTTGCTTGTGAAAAGAAAGCATGAAAAGCTTTGTAAACATATTGCATTTTTTAAATTTTAATTCATTTTAATTCCAACTGTTAAGTAAAGAGATAAATCAAATCTACTGATTCATCCGTTACAAAAAAAATTAAATGGGAACTACACGAAATACCAATAATGCAAATGATTGAAATTTATATGATAAATTATCTGCTATAATTTAAATTTCCCATGATTTTCCATGATTTGGGATGGCTAATCATAGTCATGAAAATTGATACATATTGTTACATAAAATTATGTGTACATTGTCCACATATCCTTATTATAACCGACAATTTTACAGATGGTCTTGCTAATGGCCAAAATATTCAATATTGTACATATCTAAATATTTACATATATATAGCATTTAAGAAAACAATCATTTTAAGAATTTACGTGTAATTTCAATGCCAATCGTTTAGACAAATATTTATAGATAATTCATTATTTTAGCCAACAAAAAATTTTCAAAGTTTGATAGCAGAAGGAATACAAATGAAATATGCATTGACCATATGAACAACAAATAAAAAGGCATTAGCTTTTTTTAAACACATTATTTTTTTTCAAAGTCTGTCCATCATCCGTCCATCCTAACTTACTCATTAAAATTGAGTTAGTCTTTAGTGCCTAGAGACAATTTTGAAAAAAGGCCTACTCAAATAGAAGAATATTCTGCAAATTTGCGTAATGTTCTGCAAAAAATATAACGCATTCTTGTGTTTACCGAGTGTTTACTCAGATTTTTCCGTCATTTTTGCGTGCAGAATTTAATATTTGTGTTAGTTTTGATCAAAACATTCGGCAAAATTCACGTAATGTTTAGTTGCATTGAAAAAAAAAAAATTCTGCATAATTTTTTTGCAGAATATTCTTCGGTTTGAGTCTGCTTTAACTTTGTCATTTTTTATGTATGTATAAAAATTCTCCAATATACATATGTCTGAAACTTGTAAAATGTAGATAGAAACATAGAAAAACTAAATAGCTGAAATTTTTTTTATAGATTTTAAAAGTTGTTTAAAATTTAAGAAATTCAGATTTTGTAAAAAATTGCACTGAAAATCAATTATATACTATTATATACCCAAAATAATGAAAATAAGACAATACTTTTCTAAAATACCATAATTTTAGTTTTAGACATACATTTATACAGTTCTTCATTTAGTCATACATTTTATGCATATGTCGAAAACTCAATCAGACATATCGAATTCCCATCCCTGCATTTTATAAAAATTATATTCCAACCACAGGCTTCAAGATGGAATGCCTCATAAAATGTTTAATCGTTACAACGTGCATCGGTCATTTTGAAGCAATCCAATCGAATGTTATTGGAGTCTTCCGGAGATGGCAACAACAATAAACATCGAAAAATTCTAAAAATTTCTCACTAGTACCAAAATTATGATGATGAGGATTATCAATTAAAATTCAGCGATAAAAAAAATTAAATTAAACCAGTGACGGAACAACTAACATTATGAATCGAAAAAATGTTGTCACATTGATTTTGTTTTTAACGATAACGATCAGAAAATTCCAGAACGTTATTGTTAAAAAACGATAACATTACGGCATAAAGTTTTTCATAACGTTATCATAACGTTTTCATAAAGCTATTTTGTAAAATTAGCTTCATGACCAAAAGTGCCAAACTTTAGTTTGATTAAAACCTCAATAATTGTTCTAATGTGAGTGAATGACCATTAGGAGTTGCTCAAGGAGACCTTGAGATGCTACTCATGGTCAAAAAATTTGAACTTTCAAATTTGAAGGGTCATTCAATAATAATATTGGTTTCATCAGAAGGTGGATGAGGTACCATCACCACCTGCTTGTGGCAAAAAAACTTTTTTGTCCGTGCTTTTTTTAAAATAAAACTGATTGTCACTTTAAAGTTGAGCATGAGGAGGTGCTCGAGGTACCATGAGCAAATTTGAGAGTTCAAATTTTTTGACCATGAGTAGCATCTCAAGGTCTCCTTGAGCAACTCCTAATGGTCATTCACTCACATTAGAACAATTATTGAGGTTTTAATCAAACCAAAATTGAACGTTTTTGGTCTCAAAAATTATTTAAGTGGATAAACAGGATTTTTGACCATTCAAAGATGCCGTTGGTGTGGTGCTCAATCATTAATTCCAATACTGTTAAGCACAACCTAAACCTATAGAGTCAAAAATCTGGTGAAAACTTTATAAAAACGTTATGAGACGTATGATAACGTTATGATAACGTTATGAAAACGTTATGAAAATAACGAAAACGAAAACAGATAACTTTTTTATAAAGTTATTAAACGAAAACAAAAAACATTAAATTATAATGTTTTTGTTATTTAACGAAAACGTTATGAAAAACATTATAATAACGTTTTCCGTCACTGAATTAAACAAATGGAATATGATCATGAACAAAGTAACAGCGGTGATTATGACCTGCCAAGAATTACTGTTTCTTGGGAAAACGAAGATGAGAAAAAAAAAGAAAAGAAACTCAATCTACCAGAGATGAGTTCAGACAAAAGCTTGAAAAAGACTCTAATCGATGAGTGATTTTCATAATAATTTGAATACTCAATTGAACTTACAAGTCAAAATGTTAGTTCTAAAAACTAGTTTTGACATGTTTGTTAGACAACTTGATGTGGCCCTGTGATATAGTGAATCAAGCGCTCGCTTCAGAGGCCGGGATGCTTGGGTTTGAATCCCGAGGCCGGCACGGATAATTTTTGCTATGAAATTTTCACCACGAAATTTTAAAAATAATTTGTGTTTGCTTTCGGTGAGGACAAACCTAGAATGTGGATTTTGATCCACCACATTCTGACTGGCTATCTGATTGATTCTTGAAAAATGGGAATGTGTCTTTGTGACGCATACATTTTCAACAAGAATCATGAAGTCATCAGTACAATTAAATTGATCGCATCGAGTAGTGGTTCGGAATCCACTCACCAAAAATAGTAGGTCCTCAGAGGATTGATGTTGCACTTGAGAATCTAATGCTACAGGTATTGAGGCTTTTAGCGGTGAGGCACATTAAGTACTGCCATTAGTTTTTCGGTGCTTAGGATGAGGTATTCTGTGCTGACGCGGCGAAGTTTATATCAATATCTGTTCTCAAATTCATTAGTCACTCAAACCGTGCAAATATTCACCTCTCCTTTAATACCATATGGGGATTCTAGCACAAAGGGACCACGAGGCCCACGTGCCAGCGGTTGTTCATTTACAACCCTCCTCATATATATATAATCCATAATCCATAAACAACTTGATAAATATAGACAAGATTGTTTTTCTTAAATAACCTACATTTTTACGACTTTTAAGAACATATAACCTACTCAAATAGAAGAATACTCTGAAAATTTGCGTAATGTGCTGCAAAAAATATTACTCCTTGTTTACTCAGATTATCCGTCATTTTTGCGTGCAGAATTTAATTTTTGTGTTAGATTTGATCAAAACATTCGGCAAAATTCACGTAATTTTTTGTTTTAGAATATTCTTCAATTTGAGTAGGCCTTTAGAAATAAAAACAACCTACAAAATAAACTGCTCGCACTTTTTTCATACATCAATAAGACATCGGAAGCTGATCGTACTAGTTCTATAGTATTTGTGTGGTAGTCTAGAGAAAGTTGTCTAGTAGATATCTGAAAAAATTCTGTTAAAAAAGTTTTATGACTTTACTGAACATGTTTAGATTGATAATTTGAAGAGGCTAGGCAAAATGAAAACATATTTGATTCAAAAAGCAAACTCTTTTGTAGGTTATTTTACTTTTTTTTGCACCATTCTAAAGAGTTTTTTTCTATCAAACTGAGGATACATTTGTGTAAAAGAAAATATTCTAGTATTTTATTGTAAGTGTTCTTTTCCGTTTTTATTCGTGTTGACTGATTGGTTCACTGATTCACTGAGCCAGGCAAACAGTAATAATAATAATAATAATTTAAATAACAAAGAGAGTAGACGGTTAATACCATAATGCCTTGAGGGATTAAGGTGTGAGCGATGATAAATTCGTTGTTCGATTATTTTCTTCACATCAGCACATCAATACCGACTTGATCCACTAAAAAAATTAAAAAAATTTTAGCAGTTAAATGAGTTAAATATAGTATAAAAAATCGCGCTTAAGGCTAATGTCACTTGAATGTGTCCTTTTTAGCGTTTTTTTTTGGAAAAAATATACGCTATATAAATTCACTTTGTCCGTCCGTTTACAAAATAACTCTCGAACGGATATAGTCATACCAAAACTTCTGGTATAAAAATGGAACATTTTAATCCTAGTTTAATCACGAAACTTTTGGTTAAACGCAACTCCGTTTATCAGCTGGGGAGATTTGGCAACTTCTCTGGTTTTCAAGAACATTTCCCATACCAAATCAACTTTTGAACGGTACAAGTTAGCAATTCAGTTTCTTTAGCAGATTGTTGAGAATGATAAGTACGCAACAAATTATGGTCAAAAGTGGGTCCACCACCAGCTGGTGGGATGATCTGGTGGCTCCAGACACTTTTTATGGGAAAATGTTCAAAACCATGTATCTCATTAAGAAAACAAAACCTTAAATTTCATGTTTTGGAAGATGTAGCCACCAGGATTATAGTACTTGCCAACTGGCAATTCTTGCCTCTATTGTGTCTTAATAACGTTAGAACATCGTTTAAGTTTCATGCAATTATGTGAACTGTTTTAGTTTTAATAAGTTTACAAAACAATTTAACATCAACATTTATACTTCCTGGTATGTACATTTCACATACTAATACATTAATTATCTGGAACTATTCATGCATCACATATTTAAAAAATCGTTATTCAAATTATTGTATGAACAGAAAGCAACTTAAAGATCAAGTATATCTTGATTGAATCTTTTGAATAGTGAAATATTTAAAATATATTAGGAGGATATTCAATGTGATACTACTATGCCATTTAAAGCAACTCACTTCATTCAATCCGAGCTTAATCTGGTTGTCTTGATTAATATCTTTGATCTTGAAAAGTTCAAAAGCCATCGTCAAGTGCAAAATAGCTGACACAAAGTCTGCTAGTCGCATTGTGCCATCACGACGCATGTACCTAAAATGAAAAATGGTTTAATATTTGTTGCATAGTGTTATATGAATAAAAGCCATGTAACATACAAGCTGCATGATACTGTCTTTTTTGAATGGTGAGAATAGCACCCAAAACACAAAAATCAGCTGATAATAGCTTTGAATAGGTGAGAATAATTAACTAAGAAATTATTTTACTAAAAACATCGATTAAAATTGGTTCACAGTTATCTATCTACTTCAATTATGCTTGCATGTTTGGCTGATTTAAACTTAAAAAAACAGAACTTACTGTAAAATTAAAAAGTATCGTAAAATCTTTCAAGGCAGACTCAAACCGAAGAATATTCTGCAAAAAATTTATGCATATTTTTTTTTGTTTCCCTGCAACAAAACATTACTTGAATTTTGCCGAATGTTTTGACTAAAACTAACACAAAAATTAAATTCTGCACGCAAAAATGACGGAAAAATCTGAGTAAACAAGGAGGAAACACAAAAATGCGTTAAGGCCTACTCAAATAGAAGAATATTCTGCAAATTTGCGTAATGTTCTGCAAAAAATATAACGCATTCTTGTGTTTACTCCTTGTTTACTCAGATTTTTCCGTCATTTTTGCCTGCAGAATTTAATTTTTGTGTTAGTTTTAGTCAAAACATTCGGCAAAATTCAAGTAATGTTTTGTTGCAGGGAAACAAAAAAAATTATGTATAATTTTTTTGCAGAATATTCTTCGGTTTGAGTCTGCCTTTACATTTATTGCAGAACATTACGCAAATTTGCAGAATATTCTTCTATTTCATCCTTTACTTTTGTCAATATTTAAAATATAAAAATTCAAATTAAAATCGCTGTTCAAAATTATTTAAAATTCGAATCAAACTCAAACCCGAATTTTCAAATCATAATCGCATTTTTAATAATTTATGTTCTCAACCATTTTAAGGTGGGAAAAATTAAAAATTTGGTTTAGGCATAGCTGGGAATAGCCGGAAATAAAAGAGACTACCTGAAAATACTGGGAATAGCAAAATATTGGTATTCCCAGAGAGAATACTAAAAATTGGTGGGAAATTAGATCAGAACTATAATTCAGTTCAGTCCAAATATGAACTGAACTATTTATAACATAAATAGTTCAGTTATAGTTTGAACTGAACTATTTATAAATGGAATAAAAATGGAATAAATTAAAACGAGGAGGGTTGAAATAAATTCAACCACTGGTACGTGGGCCTCATGGTCCCTTTGTGCTAGAATCCCCATATGGTGACAGGCCTCAGTTAGGTCTACCCAACTTTAAAGTAAAGTCGAGCAGTTGCCTGACTGTTAGTCTGCGATAATCCTCCAGGCATAGGAGGTATTTGCCGAGTATATTATTGCGAATTTTAATTAGGGATGGACACAAGCATATCAGGTGATATGGTGTCTCATCCTCTGTCTTGCAGTACTCGCACAATGAAGATTGAGTAAGCTGCATAGTGAAAAGGTGTTTATTGAGTTTACAATGTCCAGAAATGATACCTACAAAGAGTCTAAGCTCATGTTTTTTAAGGTTGATCAGGACGCTTGCAAGTTTAACCGAAGGTTCCCTAAGGAACAGCTTGGTCTGACGGCAATTTTCTGACCCAACCCAGTAGGTTTTATGTTTTTTTAAGGACCATAAATGGATGGAATTGGATATCCAGCCATTTGGCAATGGTAAGCAGGGTTCTGGGCCTAAGAAAGCTTTTGAAGAAATAGTTCAGATCAAATTTTGATCTGAACTTGAACTTTTATTAAAATAATTTTTTTTTATGAATCGGAATATTCCAGAAGTTTCAAGTATTTAGAAAAAATTCAAAATAAAATATTTGAAAATTGTACAAATACATTTGAAATAGTTAGTTTCATTAATGGATCCAGAACCTCTGACAATGATTGTAGTGACAGGAGAACCAGCTGCTGGGGATTGTGATTATCTTCTTTGATCATGGGTGCAAGTTCCCATATCTTAACTTTTTAGCGTTTTAGTTTTTGGAAAAAAAAATACGCTCAAAGTTCTCATTTTGTCCGTCCTTCCGTCCGTTTACAAAATAATTCTCGAACGGATATAGTCAGACCAAAACTTTTGGTACCCAAATATTCCATATTAACCCTAGTTTAAACACGAAACTTTTGGTGGAGGTGGTTCTAACAGCTGAGGAGATATGGTCACTTTTCTGGTTTTCTTGAACATTCCCCATAAAAAATTAACTTTTAACAGCTGGTGGCTCCAGACATTTTTTTTTTTTTAAATGATCAGAATCAGCTGTTAGTGGTCCCAATCTTATCCATAATCTGTTTCTAACTCATCATTCTTAACAATTTTTCTGAAGAAACCTAACCATTCATAAGCTGATTTTGTATGGGAAAACCGACGCTGTGTCAGAGAAGTGGTCACATCTCTTTAGCTGGTATTCCCACCTCCACCAAAAGTTCCGTATTTAAACGAGGTTTTATTTGAAACATTTTTGTACCAAATGTTTGGGTCTAAATTTATCTGTTAGGGACTTATTTTGTGAACGAACGGACGGACGGAGAACATAAAGCGTATTTAAAAAAAAAATCGTTGAAAAGGTTTAAATTTAAATTTAAAAAATTTAAAATTTGAACTGAACTATATCATAACATAGAGATTTCTGTTCAAATTTGAACCGAACTGTTTATAAATAATTCAGTTCGCTTTTGAACTGAACTTGATCTGTTATCTGAACTTGAACTTAGTTCATCGCCAAGCATGCTTCATTAAATTAACTAAAAGATTTAACTGCTCCGAAAGTATGTTTTGTATAGAACTATGAATTCGTCGATCTAAAATAGTTTCTTTGCTACTAATGTTTAAAACAATAAAATATGGCAAACAAATAAATATTCGAAACATATAATTTTTGATAAAATTTTGCAGCAATGACAATATATCTTGAGTTCTACATAGTTTTACACTATAGTATACAAGTCAAACTGAATAGTAACATTAACTTTTTAAGAATTTGATGTATTATTCAAGATTGAACACCAGATTTTTTTTCCGGGAGATATTTTAAATAACAGAGCATAGGATGATTTTTCCAAAAAATATATAAAAATAAAAAAAATATGAAAGATAAAATAAATGCAGATTAGACGAGTCTAAAGTTTGAAAAACGCATAAATTCTTGAAATTATTACTGTGGATCATTGAAATAAATCATGACATAATACTTGCAATACTATACTTACTTTAATATTAAAATTGACAGAATATCAGTACTAAGCTGGAAGCCCACATCACAAAGCGCATCTCTGAATCGCTCCGCACGCAGTATGCCTGACTTCTCTTTAGTGTGCATTTTGAAAACACCTTGCCACGTTTTTAGATTGATCATAAACAATTTAAAATCATTGAATGTGATTCGAGCACGCTGTTGTTTGTCCATCAAACACACGATCTGTCGACACACATCTAAATTGGCACAACTTCTAATGTAATCGTTTGGCAGACATGCCTCTAGTAGCTCCTGTAAATCGAAACAGTTGATTGTTCTAAAAGAAAAAGAAAGATAAGAATCAAAAATATAAACTAATTAAAAATAAAACTGTGTTCACTTGTGATCATCCGCTAGTTGCATGAAGACTGGCTCATATTGTGCCGTTCCACTGCTCATTGAATTGTCTCCTCCTGGACTAACTTTCAAGCTTCCCGTATTGCCAACGCCAGCCCCAGCTAACAGTGTCTGGAATGGATCTAACAAAAGAACCGTTTGTGTCTCTAAGAGTGACAATCTGATACTTGTTCCCAATACCCGCACGCTAAACGCTGATTCTTCAGCTGGCTCGAATGTAGTAGCCATAATAAGATATCTTCCTCCATCCAATGAGCACCTCTGGCTAATTTGCCGACTATTGGTGTACTGTGAGTTAAGCAAAGATTTGTGCTTCTTGAAAAATGCCTTAGGCAAGCACTCGGTGAGCTTAGTGGGCTGAGCACCCTGAAGACTGTATAAAGTGAAGCCTATAACTTTAGGCTCCATGACACTGTGCTGGTTCAGTGATATTATCACGTCCTCACGTTCCACCAACGAGAGCTGTAATTGTGGATTTATATGAAAGGTGTCTGGATTGTTCCTACATCCTCCAGCAGTTACTCCTCGTTTCCAGGCACCTTGATACAACCGCATCAGCCAACGCCTCTGCTTATCAGCCAGCGACGGTTCATCTCTAGATGTATCTGAATCCAAATGAACGCACTCTAAGTGTGTAAAAGCTCCGATAAAGTCGACAAAACTCATCCAAAATTCGCCGAAATCTAGCTGACCTAGAAGGCGATCTCGCTCAGCAGTTGAGACTCTTTCAAATTGAGTGGAATGAGCTGACCAGTCACCAGTATATCCTGTTGAATGGCCAAAAGTAGTGGCAGCTAATGGGTCACGAAGCCTTATGAGCTGAACGGTGTCGCCTAAGAGTGTTTCTGCTTTATCCAGCGAGCACAGTCTAAAATTTTATTTAAATCTGTTGATTACCAGTTAAACTTGAATGATATATTAAAATTCACCTATAATTTGTAGCTACGCTCAAGCCATTCGATGTAGTGCTTGGTTGAATCAAAGTTGATCCACTCGAGCTGCTGTTTAAAGTATTATTATTGTTATTACTAGAGTTATTATTGCTGGAGTTGATTGTGCATGTTATAATACTAGTCGCATCTAAAAGTCCATGCAGTATTGGTGGTCGGATATTAAACTGCTCAGATTTGATGGGAAGAGATTCGGTAATACCACCAGTGAGGTCTGCAAGGCCGTCTAACAAGGTGCCATATTTCAAAGCTTCGTAAGAGCCATGTAATCTATAATTTATATTGATGTGTTGGTAAACCATGGTGAATATTTTATTGCTTACTTGGCGTACGCCTTCTCCAATAAACCTGGCCAGTATGAGTTGGAATGTTGAGCTTGCAAAAAAGCAAGTTTTCCATTGATTGTTGGCAGTCTATCATCAACTAGCACTTCCACCCACTCACCACACCACCACAGTCTGAACCTAAATACTCCATGATAGGGTTGATCGAAGTTCTGGTCGGCAGGGACCACTCGATAAAATAGTCCCTTGGACAGATAGAGAATGCCTAAGCAGCTTACTAGCCATCGGTCACCCATTTTACCAGCCACTATATCAAAATGGGAAGCAGCATCATTGACGAAGACTGGTTGAGCACAGAGCTCGTGTGGTCGCTTCCACTGAAAAGTGAATGGAGGAGTCTGATGATAGAACACAGAGGTCTGAATGGCCGCAAAGTCAGGATCTTCCCACAAAGCACCCTTCTTCTTACACTCAGACTTGATGCGCTCGTACGAAGACGTCATTGCTTACTAGGAGTTTATTGTTTTATATTGGAAGCTATATAATATGATGAATCGAATAAGCAAACTAAACTTATCCGACTAATAATAAAGACACTCACCTATACAATTTAAAAGTAATGTACCAAGAATCACATTGTCAGTGTATATAAAGTTATTCAGGATATTCAGGCACTACAAAAAATGGAAATTTTATTAAAGGATTTATTTCAAATTCTGAATTATTTAAAACTATTAAATTATTTATTCTTATTATTTTAAATAGTTTTAAATTTGCTGCTAATAAATCCTGCATGATAATATTTTATTTTATTTTATACCGGTATTTTAATAACAATTAAATTATTCTCTTCTGTAAACTTCAAAATACTGAAGTTTTGACTAATATAGAGATGTAATATATCTAAAAATATCATAAGAGACTTGAGACACCTGTGTGTTTCTCAAGTCTCAAAAAGTCGATTTTAGGTTTTGCCTTGGCGCCCCGTTAGGGAGCGCCAGACTAAAGTGTCAAATTTGGCTTTTGCCAGTTTATCCCACGGCGCTGTTGTCGTAGGGTAATAAAAAGGACGATCGTCCACAAATAAAGATTAGTTGATTATCGAATTTTAAATAAAGTCTTTTATTTCACACAGTTTATTTCCTTGTTGCTTCTACCATTCTTGCTACTTGCCACAGAGACAAAACAAATATTAAACACATATTATAAAATAAATCAACAGTGGTAATTAATTCCACCTTTGAGTATAACAAATGTGAGTATAACTTTTGTTGTAGAACTTTCCAAAATTCCAATCGCAATATTGTCTCTTCAACATTACAAAATTGGATCACTCTTTTACATATATGTTGAAATAAGTTCAAAAGATTTGCTTCACGAATCAGCTAGATTAAAAATTATTTAAAATGACTTTAATGTAGTTTTTTGTTTAGTAAGTAAGATAGTTTCAAAACCTGCTCATTTTCCCATTTTTTAACCGTAGAACTTTTACAAATCTCACATGACTTCTGTTATATGTGTTTGATAGTATAAATAATTCAATAATCCTTCTTTTCAATCAAAGCTAACTAGATCATTAATACATTTTCTAAAAGCCATAAAATATAAAAATAGCTATAAGTACACACAACTGTCTAGATCACTGTCTGTTCAGAAATTGCTTTTATCTTGCACAAATCTTTATCTTGCCGCAACTTTACTCAAATTAATGGTATCTTGAGTCTTTTAAATGATTTCCAAATCATGTAATTTAGTAAATAAAAAAATGATTTTAAAAAATATTTCAACACTTTCAACATTTAATATTTTTTGGGTTCACTTAAGCTACTTACACAAACGCACAGAAAAAGTGAAATTTGCTTGAGCCAACACCACCGCTCCCTTGTTCACACCTGTATTCCACGTTCAAACACACTGCTCAAGAATGTGCTTTGTGCTGGTGTTTGTGTTAAGTTTTCACCTTTCTTGGATATATGGTATTAGGTGGAATTGAAAGTAGACTTCTGTGGCTTTTGTTACTTTATGGATTATTTTAGGTCAATATCGTATTTTCTCAATATTCTAATTTATTTATTTTTTGTTTTAACCCAATATTTACACTTTGAAGACACTCGCGAATTTAAACTTTACATAAATTGCTGAATATCCAAATATATGCCGTCTGGCCGCAACAAAAGAGAATAGTCGACTAAAGAAACTCGTAAGACTGTTTTTATCTAATGTTGTGGTAGTGTGTTGTACTTTTGTATTACCGTTTATATCGTTAGAGTCTTGATTGTATGCACAAAATGCCTATTGAGCCACTTTGCTGTTCAGCGCTTCTTGACATTTAATTTTCAAGAGATACGGATATACTGAAGTGAATGCGTTGCTGCCAAGCTTGGAAGGCCCCGTTAAATTATCTGTTAGCTGAGGTGCGTTTGTTAAAGAGACAGTGTCGTGGGTTGGAATATTTATTGAGAATTTGGAAACTTTAAATAAATTTTTTTATAACAGATGTTCCTTAATATTCTTCGAATAATTTTATATTAAAATACAAAATAATTCAAGCTGATGTCTATACGCATTTATTTTATTTATTCTATTTAACGAAAATAACAGTAATATTTATCAAAACAACCTGTTTAAAAAAAATTTAAGTTCCCCTTTAAAAACTTTACAGGCCATCCAAGCACCTTACCAACGAATATCTTAACACAAAACTTCAACTATCTTCAACACCCAACACACTTACATGTCGAGTTTCTTAGCAACCTGTCAAATCCCAAACAATTTGTAAACAAAAGTTGGTAGTGAATTGGTCTTTTATGAAGAAATTTTAATAAAGTTCCAGGAATTTATGGAATTCAAGGCAATGCAATTGGGATAGTGCGTTACACATAGTAACAATTGGAAGATCTGTGCTTTCCAAGAATAAATATTTATTGGAGAAGTGAATATTTTTTGAAGAATATGAATCAGTTTTGAAAATTATGAAAAATTCAATATCATAGAATGGCGATTCAAAATAGAGTTTTAAAACAAACTAGCTAATTCCGAAAAACATAGTGTACCTTTAACAGTGATTGAAACCTGAAATTTATTTCGATTTTCTTGTTAGTTATTAAAATGGACTTGAAATATTACAAATAATCATCATACATCATTAGTTCAAATATTACCTGAATACAAGAAATCGATAAAACTTCTAAATAAATTATTGTGACTTTTTAACTCAATACAATGGAAACAACATAGAATCATATAGAATTTTTGAAGTTATCAAATATGTCTGCTGATAAAATTCTTTTCCGACATAATGAACCTCACGGTGCTGGAGATGTTCGCCTGCTTTGGCAGACCGGTGCAACAACTCAATATTTAGCTACTACCGGCTCCGATGGTACTGTTGCCATTTTCAGTCGACATGGTGAGCTTCAAGAGCGGATCATTCTTCAAGGGATCTGTATTGATATGGCATGGGACGCCGATGGGGATGTTTTAGCGATAGCAACTGTTAATACTTCACACATCATTATATGGGATGCTCGTGCTCACAAAAAACAGTTGGTGGATACAGGATTAAGAGACCATCCTAGTTGTTTACTATGGGCAGTTGGACAACCGCTTCTTGCTGTTTGTACTGCTAGAGGTAATTTATCCCTGTATAATCATCGGACTGCTAAGAGAGTTCCTATCTTAGGCAAGCATGCAAGAAAGATTGCTTGTGGAGCTTGGTCTACCGAGAATTTATTGGGTGAGTAATATTTGATAAGATGCTTCGCATGTTTTTTCATCAACAACAAATATTCAAAACTTTTAGCTCTTGGTGGTGAAGACAAAATATGTACAATAAGCAATGCTGAAGGGGACACTTTGCGTACAGTACATATACGTGATATTCCCAGTGACATGAAATTTGCATCAATGAAGACGGATGAGAGACAACCGGGTGAAAATTGCGTCAGTATGATACTAGGAAAGCGAACACTGTACTTGTATCATGTACCAGAACCAGATGCACCTACAGAGCTTGGATTTCAGCATCGCTATGGAGCTCTAATACAACATCACTGGTTTGGTGATGGCTACATTCTACTGGGGTTTGCTTTAGGTCACATTGTGACAATCTCAACTCATCCTAGGGAAGTTGGTCAAGAACTCTGGCAGGTAAGATAATTTGCTCACACTAAATTTTTTGAATGATTTCTGGTATTATCCCAAAATTTTATTATTTCATATTAGGTGAAAAACCATCGTGATTCTCTATCCAGTATAGCGATATGTCCTGCTCTCGAACTGTTGGCTTCTTGTGGTGATCACACAGTGAAAGTGCATGCATGGGCCAACTTGCAAGAAACCAGTGCAATTCTTAGTTGTGTTGACCAAGCTGCACTACAATCTGCTCAGTGGACAGGAGATGGACAATTGTTAGGTGTGACTACTGCTCAAGGAGCCATTTGTGTTTTTGTGACACGTCTCGCTGCATTATATGCAGTTTCTCCACCACGTATAGCTCTTCTTACTAGTCTAGCTGAGGTGGCAATTTACCACTATTCAACGGACAAAAGGCGAGCATCAGGAAGTCCAACTTTAGTTACGCTTGAAATTGAACCAACTGTTCTTAGTGTTGGCCCATTCCATTTAGCTGCTGCCATGAATAACCGAGCTTGGTTTTATGATCTTGGGAGAGCACCAGCTGATGCACCTTTCCTAATAGGTGATCGTGAGTATATGGCTGCTGTGAAAGAGATGCAATTAAATACGGATTACTGTGCGGTGCGCTGTGACGGCCAAATACTGCTACATGCTATTGATAATAGTGTAGGAAGTGTCCATGCCTCCACACTTACTTCACAGGAGCATGAGCCAAAGCTGTTTCCAGATGACAATCAAAACTTAAACGGTGCTCAAATTACTTGTTTGAGTTTAACAAACGACTTTTTATGTTTTGGAACTGATGTGAGTATGAATTTATTGTAAAATACTTAGCTTAAAAAGGTTCGATTTCAACAATATCTATTCTATGAATAGCCTATTATACTGTCCTCATATTCAACATTTTAAAATTACTTTATTATCTAAAAACCCCACTTCTTCAAACATAATGTTGTATTTTTAGTCGGGGCCAAACCTAATAAGGACTATTTATTATTTAAAAAAATTCACATTTTGACCACTTTTCGCTCCAATTTTACAAAGATTTAAATTTTATATGTGAAAAACTCCATTTAGTTATTAAGGGCTTACTCGTGATTCCCGGAATACTTTTGGGAGGTCTTAGGACTTAAAAATTTTATCTCGCAACAGATATTTTTTTGTATTATTTTGGATACATCTCGAGTTCTGGATAAGATATCAATTTTTTGAAACTATCTAATTAGTAACTATGCAAAATAGAACCATAAAACATGGCCAGACAGAAGAGTATTTTGCAAAAATTTACTATTTCGCCCCAGTTTTACTAAATATAGTAAGCTATGCCTAAAGGCAGACTTAAACAGAAGAATATTATACAGAATTTTTTTGTTTCCCTGCAACAATAAGTTACGTGAATTTTGCCGAATTTTTTGACAAAAACTAACACAAAAATAAAATACTGCACGCAAAAATGACGGAAAAATCTGAGTTAACACTCGGTAAACACACGAATGCGTAATATTTTTTGCAGAATATTACGCAAATTTGCATAAAATTATTATATTTGAGTAGGCATTTCCCCTTGTAAATTCAAATTAAATCAAATTAAATTATAGATATTTTTAAGGCCTTGTTTGGCAGGGAGTGGTTTAGGTGGTTTAGAAAACCTCAAAATCCTAGAAATGCAGGATTCATGGCCAAAAAAAAATTCTATCTTATTTTGTAACATTTTGACGATAAATAAACTTTTTTTCGAAATAAAAATTGCGATAATGGGAAGACAGATAGAATAATATTATGCATTTTACACACTCACACTTTTGCATTTCTTCCGAAAGTGCAGGGAGAACGATTTTCTTAGATTTTACATTTTTTGCAAATTTCTACTAAATTTATCAAGCTTTGCTCTATGTTAATTATTTTTTAATTATTTTTATTATATATTTTATTCAAGAAAAATGCACATAAGGCAGAGCCATTTTTTTCATTTCGAGCCAGAATAAGCTAATAATTCCTCCAAAAAATGACTGAGTGGTTGGCAAAATACTCAAAAAGGTTCAAATCAATGGCATAAACAAAATTAAATTTTTTACATTTTCCACGCCAAAAGATGTTGCAATCTATTTACCGAATTATATGTAAAACCCAACTTTGCGTCACAAAAGTCATCAAAAGTATCAGGTGCAGCCTTATTTTTTCGTGTCACCCAAGTTTTTTTCTGATTTTTTTTATTTTTTATTTTCTTCAAATCAAAACGAACAAAAATACTATAAGTTATTTTTCAATATTTTCAAAATTCAAAATAATTCCTCATTTTTTATCATATTTATTATATCTGTGCATTAAATTTTTAATAAAATTTCACAAATTTTAATCTTTTTAGCTTGGACATGTCATTAATTTTTCTTTAGAACAATGGAATACAGTGATACAGCACAAACACACCGTTGGCTTGAAAAACATTTACTCAGATATGGATGGTACTCGAGTTATCTTTGTAGATGACCATAATCATGGATATGTTTACTTACCGGTTAGTTAAAATTTGCATTTAATTTAACTCATGCAGAATAATTAAAGTTTTAAATTATTATAGAGCCTCGACGAGCCAATTTTGATTCCAGATCTCCCAAAACAACTGATTTCTATTCTCTGGGATTATTCTCATTTTTGTTGCTTTGTTGCTTGCAACACAAACCTTTGTGCTACTTACATATTTGTGCGACAGTCAGTCAAATCTAAGTTTGTGCTAAAAGTTGGTTCCGAGACTCGTTTTCTGTCAGAACAAATTCCTCTTATGCTTTGTGATGGTGATTTGTGTGTGTATAGTGCTGGTGGATCCCTTTCCTCAGTGACTTTGGCAACACATAAAAGTTTACCTGGTGTCGAGTTGGAACAGCAATTAGAACAATTGTTAGCCTTGAGGAAATTTCAAGATGCGTGGATTTTGTGTAAGACTCTTAATCAGAACGTGCATTGGATAAAACTGGGGGAGGCCTGTTTAAACGATCTTGATGTGACATTTTCTCTCAAAGTATTCAGAAAGCTAGGTCATGCAGCAATGGTAATAAATATTTTTATGAACTCAGTTAAAATATATATTTGAATATTTGATTGATTATTAGGTCATGTCGCTTGAAGAGCTGCGTTTTGTAGAAGATGCTCAACTATTATCTGGACACTGTGCAATACTTCTTGATACGACAGACACAGCAAAGCAGTTTTTAGCTCGCAGCAGTCGACCTTTAGATGCTTTAAATCTATGTAGGGATCTTCTTCAATGGGAACAAGCAATGTCACTAGCTGGAAATCTTGCCAGTGACCAAGTGCCACACATTGCTTGTGAGTACGCGCAGCAACTTGAGTTGAATGGTAACTATATTGAAGCTCTAGCCAACTATGAGCATGGGCTGCAGAGTGACAGTGGATTACATCAGAGATTGTGCAGAGCTGGAGTGGCAAGGACCAGTATAAAATGTGGAAATTACCAGTATGGTGTGCAGATTGCTTTAGAACTAATGGATAAACAGTTGTTGGATGATTGTGCAGATGCATTGGTTCAAATCAATCATCTCCAGGATGCTGCTCAGCTTTATGAAAAGTGTGACGAATGGGACAAAGCTTGCAGTTTATATATTCAGTTGAAACAATGGCAGCGAGTGGACATTATACTACCTCAAGTGACCAGTCTAAGACTTCATGCATTGCATGCAAAGGCAAAGGAAACTGATGGAAAATTTCAAGATTCTATTAAGAGTTATACGGTAAACAAAATAAATGGTTTAGCATAAATCACAAGATTAAACAAGATTTTTGTTTTTATTTTTCTTAGTTAGCCGGTGATCTAGATAGTGTGGTCCGCATATATATCGAAAACCTTTCTGACCCACACTCTGCATCTGAACTTGTTTTGCAATCACGCAGTGTTGATGCTGCCAAAATGCTTGCTAAATTCTATCAGACAATCGGAGACTACGAAAACGCCTTACAGTTTTTAATTCTTTGCGGCTGTGTTCCTGACGCCTTCCAATTGGCACATAAGCACAATAAAATGAGACATTATGGAGAACTGTTGGAGCAGTATGATGGTGCAAAAGCAAATGACTTTTTGCAGCTGGCTCAACATTTTGAAACTGAAAAATATACACTGCTCACTGGAAAATATTTTTTTTTGGCAAAAGAATATGGAAAAGTGAGGATTGAGAATACACAATTTGATATTAAACTTATATTCTGTATTTTAGTCCCTTAAACTGCTTCTTAAAGCCTCTACATTTGGCTCAGAAGAAGCACATGCCCTATCTTTAGCCATCGACTGTGTGGCAACTTCTAATGATGACAAACTTGCCAATCAGATGATAGAATTCCTTCTTGGTGAAACAGATGGAGCCCCCAAAGATCCTAAACTATTATTCCGGCTTTACATGGCACGTAAACAATTTCGTGAGGCTGCAAAAGCAGCTGTCATCATTGCTAATCAGGAACAGATTGCTGGAAATTATAGAAGTGCACATGACTTGTTATTTTCAATGTACCAGGAGCTAAAAAGAAATAACTTGGCAGTGGCAACCGACATGAAGTTCAATCTTATTTTATTGCATCGATACATTTTAGTTCGATTACACGTAAAGCAAGGCAAGCACACAATAGCTGCTAAACTTTTGATTGAAGTAGCTAAAAATATATCCCAGTTTCCGTCACGTAAGTTATTTGCCTCCCGTTTTAAGTATTGGATACAAAAATGTTATCTCAAAATTTTTTAATTGAAGATATCGTACCAATCCTTACGTCAACTGTAATTGAATGCCAACGAGCTGATATGAAGAAGTCTGCGTTTGATTACGCTGTGATGTTGATGAGAACAGACCATCGATCACAAATCGACCCCAAGTATGTGAAAAAGATAGAATCTATTGTGAGAAAGGCACCAAAAAGTTTGAAGAGTGGACCCACAAATGGTCAACCTGAGCAAGAGGAAGAGCAAGATGAGGAGCCTATGAGTAATGGTGTTACAAAAGTAGGAATTGTTATTCAACTATCTGTTTCAAATACTAGTTTAATTCTAATTTATAGTAAAATAATTTATTTTTATTGCTCTTTTAGATCTCTCTGTTTGATGAATCCACTCCTTGTCCAATCTGCAACTTTAACCTACTAAACATGGACATCACATGTACACAATGCAAGACCACTTTACCAATCTGTATTGCAACTGGGTATCATATTTCTAATTCTGTACCCATTTGTGTGTGCCCCGAATGTGATTTCCCAGCTATCAAATCAGAATTAGTATTGATCCTCGAACACACAAAGCAGTGTCCAATGTGTGCTGAAGATGTGGAAGCTGGACAATTGAGTGATTTAAAAGATGTGCAAGCATATGTTATAGCTTTGAACGCCTAATCTTATCTTGATGCTATCATGTAGAAATTCTATATAATAATATTAAAAAATTTAAATTTAATATGTGAAAAGATTTTTTTAACACTTTTATTGCTCTTTTGACAAACAACTGAAAAAACATTAATATCCTTCAAATGCGAAACCTTAGACCAGACTTATATTGTAACTTAAAAACAAAAACAAAAACTTTTATCTAATCAACAAGTTCTGCTTCATTAACTCCATTAGCGTCCGGCCCAAAAAATTCCAGTTCTTGACTAAGCTTATTCTCTTGAAGCTGTTCCGTTTGATTCATTTGTAGCACTAGCGGCAATTGTGAAGGCTCCTGGACTAATGGTATTTGAGACTGTTCCGCTCTCTTTATGTAATTAGCAGGAATCAAACCGGAAATGCGATTATCTGCCGTGGCTAGAAGCCAGTTTGTACTCAGTAGCTGACTAGTTTGTTGAATTTCTTTTGGGGCAATTTGTATGTGCTGGCCTGCTTTTACACGCAACTCCATTGGTTGAGTTCCAACAAAATCATAAAGCATCACAGCTTCAATTGGTTGAACCCATTTAGTTGGATTTTTGGCTAAAATAATCGCAAATTGAAAAAATTTTAAAACTTTTTAAAAAAATATCGATTCAATCATGGTTTATAGGACATTTATCTACCAGTCATTGGCTGACTTAAAATTTCAAGGACAATGAAATCCGTAATAAGTTGCAGTGATTCATATGCTTACTTAGTAAATCATTAAATATAAAAGTTAAACTTGCAATCGTATTTGATTTTAAAACTACATGTTTACAAATAAGTATTATATTATTCATTTTTAACATTGACTTAAGATCTTAATCAATTTTGTAGATCCGTTAGCAATGCGGTCAATATCCGAAAACATAAAATTTAGCATCAGGAGAATAACATGAGACTGATAATTTTGCGAAAATTCTTAATTTGCGTTCCCATTAGTTAATATCGAACTCAAACTTGATCATGATCTGCTGAATAAATTTATTCCTTACTATTTAATTTAGAAAATCCGATCTTGATTTAGAGAAACCCAAAAACTTTCAAATAAAATCTAGGATTCATATTTTTGGTCTCTATATTTGGAAAGAATTGGTTTCTATATTTGGCAATGCCGCCATTTAATATTTTGATATAAGCGCTGTACACACTATGAAAGTAAAACCGTCAAAGTTTTTACTTTTTTTGACTTCTTACCATTTTTCCGTTGAAGGATTTTTTTTTCAAAAATAGTCAAAATTGGCGTATTAAAAAGACAAATAAGAATTGAAAAGAAAATTTGGAAAATCTACAAGAAAAACTCTACTTTCACTAAACTTTCAGTAAATTTTTGAAATTGACTGAAAGTTGAGTGAAAGTAGAGTTTTTTCTGAAGTTTTTCCAAATTTTCTTCACAGATAAAATTTGTCTCTTCAATACGAGAATTTTGACTATTTTTTGAAAAAACCCTTCAACGGGAAAATGTTAAGTCAAAAAAAGTAAAAACTTTCACGGTTTTACTTTCATACTGTGTACAGCTCTATACTCATTTTTATCTTTTAAAAATTTATATCATACCATCTTCTGCAGCTGATACCGATATGGAACCATAAAGTTTTGTAATCAAGTAGGGTGCAAACAGTATAAAGCCCATGAAGCAGATCATTGGCCAACCGCTAGACTTGGGAGCATTTTCAAAGAGTTTATTGGTCTCATTTGCAGGAAAATGGCCTTGCTCAGCTTCAAGAAATGCTTCTTTGAGATCCATTGACTGTGGATCTATTCGAGATATACCAGCACTATATAAAAGCCTAAAAATAAGAGAGATTTATGAATAACAGACTCAGATTTTCTTAATTCATCAAACTTGTACTTTCTATACATCCACATAATTGACTTGAACAAGGTGAACGTTGATAAAAACTGGGCAAAAAAACCTCTGAGTTTACTAAAGTTGGCAGCTACTCCCAAAATTGCCCGGAATGAGCTAGTGAGTGCAAAGTACGTTGAGTTAAGCATATCTGCAATGTTACCAATGGTACCAACAATAGAGCCAATGCTTTGAAAGGCTGGACGAGAGCTCTCTTCAGCCATCTGAATAAATCTAGAATTCAAGAGATTTTATGACAATATTTTTAATAATCTTAACTTTTTTTTTATATTTAATTCTTATTTATATATTATTATATATTATCACAAAAGTGATTTTATTACAATTTCAAAGAAAGATAGAGTTTTGCTGACATAAAAACTCAATTAAAAATGAATGCAATGAAAGATGATATATTGAAAACTAAAATTGAATACATAATTTGAATTCGTACCATCAAAATCACATATCATCTGTCGTCTGCTATCTTCAGCCACAGAGCTCCTCTTCAAATTGCAATAACCAGCCAACTTGCGCGATATTTCACATAACATGGATGGGTATTGCAATTTGAGGAGGAGCTTTTTGGCTGAATATAGCAGGCGACGAACGATATCTATATTTAAAAAAAAAATGACAAATTGAAATATCATTTTATCTATCAAATAAAGATATAACTTGATAAGAGATAATTAAAATTATTAACGTACCTTGACTCTGGGTCCATCAGATTATAATTATTCATGCCTCTGCCATAATAACTGTTGCCAAACCCTCCTCCATACGAGGCATTATACCCTCCTCCCCCAAACATACCGCTACTATATCCACTGTCATACCCACCAATTCCGAAGCCATTTCCATAACTATTTAGTCCACCAAAACCCGACATATAATTTTGATTTTGCTGCAAATTATTCAGACCACCGTACTGGGGCCTTGGTGGCAATGGAGGTGGCTGTAAACCTTGCTGTGTATGAACAAGTCCAGCGGGTGTGGAAAGGGATTGCTGTCCACCAAAAATTTGGGTGCTATCCATAATGGGATTCTGTCTGAAATTGACTGAGTTTATATGATTGGAAAGATTCAGATCATTGGACATCATTGTGTTGGCTACAGAGCCTATGATCACTACAATTAATTTATTTGTCTGATTGAAGGACGTTCACCAATAAAAAGATTTAATAAAAATGAAACTTTGGACTTTTGCACAAAAATAAGAAACTAAATAAAAATATAATTTATATGTCAGATATGTCAAAAACATGGGGAGAAAATGATAAATTAGCTCACGGTTAACCTACTATTCCAAAGTTTGAGCAATTGCTCAATAGATGGCGTAACATACTTTATTGAGTAGCTCGAACATGTTAATATATTTACGCTTGCACTTTTCATAATGCATCGAATCACACATTTCATAAACTCAATTCATATTGTAAACTGAAAAAATCACAATTCTCCCTTAAACAATTAAACTTTAAACTATAAACTGTATTAATTCATTTCCAAATCAAACGGTCAAACTTACAGAAGTATATTTAAAATTTTTTGCAGCAATTGTAATTCAGTATGTAATTTAGTATTATAGTACTATCAGTTGGAATACATTTTTTAAGAGCTCACGCCTGTCGTTCAATAATTTAGGAAAAATTCATATTAGTTTAACTGCATATTAAATAGAATCGTTTTGTTGTTATTGTTTAGATTGTTGTTAGTATTGAGATTTCCAGTATAGTTAGTTAGTTAATTTGAGTTTATTAAGGTCCGTTCAACACTAAAGGTTATATTAGACCTAAATCAGTTACAATTTATTATGCATTGCTTGATTTGATGATTTGGAAACTTCTGTTGGCTGACGCCATCTTCTGCCTCTTCATCCAGTTGTGGTTTGGTAGCTTTATCCCTTGCTTTAATCAGTTACGTCTCTTGCGAAAGCGGGGTTGAAAGCTTTTCCTTGCTTCTAATCAGTTACGTTTCTTGCGAAAGCGGGGTTTAAAGCTTTTCCTTGCTTCTAAACAGTTACGTCTCTTGCGAAAGCGGGATTTAAAGCTTTTCCTTGCTTCTAATCAGTTACGTCTCTTGCGAAAGCGGGGTTTGAAGCTTTTCCTTGCTTTTTCAGAACTTAAATTATTTTTGTTGGAGTTCTATCAAAATTCGAGTGGACTCCATCTTCCTCAAGAACAAGTGTGTTGACCAAAGTTTTTTATGCCAAGATAATTGTGAATGGACACCTTAAATTCAGTTTTTTTGGAAATTTTTGCCAGAGCGAAAAATTTCTCAACTGACAGCAATGAAACTCAAAGCCAACTCCAGTATAATATTATAATAATTAAGAGACTTCAATAATTATTATTTTATAACTTGTTTTAATAGTCACGAGATGCTAAATTTTTAACTTGCGGGCTTTATCTGAGTCAAATACCAATTGAAACAGATTTATAAGTGAAGCTAGTCTTGTTGTTTAGAATACCTCAATTAAGTTCATAACACTTGACTTTCTAAGAAATTTAATGTAAATCAGCATTTAATAGTCTAAAAACTTTTAGAATAAAAATTATGCATATGAATTTTGAATTTAGAAGACTACGTCTTACGCTAAGGTGTAGTAAAGTCTTATTAAGTGAGATACGTCTAAGATAAGTTTAAATAATCAGATACATCAAAGTTGGGCCTTAAAATTGTAATCTAAAGAGATGCTGTTATATCTTTAATACAAAATATTTTTACTGTTTAAGAACATTTACAAAATTTTTCTGATGTTTATATTTTTTTTGGAAAAACCATCGTAAAAATCGCATTAAAATTAAGGTTTGACGTAACATTTTGTTCTCAAAAATCAATTTCTTATAATATACAAAGTTTTAATAAAACCTAACATACAAAGTGCTTCTTTAAAACCAAGTAAATTCTTCAGATTTTCGGTAAAATATAAAATTATTTTTGAATTTCTGGTCTTCCCAAGCCATATTAAGTCAAAGGAATAATATAATTTGCCACTTTTTAATCGCCCAAGATTTGCTTTGTAATAGTAAAAATAAATTAAAGTGAATGAACAGAAAATTATAAATTTACCCTAAATTTTTGATAATTCAAATAAGATGTAAATTATGTTCACTTCATTTGAAAATACTGTAAAAAAATTTTAAGCATCAATTTTACCAAACCAGCACAAAAATATAAAATTAAAATCTCTACTAAATCCGCAGAAAATCTACAATGGACAATAGAGAAGTACAGAAAGAAATTTTTATGTATAGAAATCTTCAAAAAGTTATGGTAACAATTCGGTACTCCAAGTTTTGGTGTGACTCCAATCGTTCGAGGGTTATTTTGTAATTGGACGGGCCGACGAACGGACAAAGTGTGAACATGGAGATTCTTTTTACTTCGGCAACAAAAAGACCCAAAATGATCAATTCCTTTTTTTTAAATTATGTACCATGACCAAGTTGTTATGCTTTAAAAAAACAAAATTCTAAACTCTCGTAAACGGTTTCCTAGACTGTATTGAACCTATTAATTTTTTTTGGAATAAGCTTTTTTAGACCAGACGCAGGTCTGAAAGACCAATTTTTATTGTCAAGCATTTCCTTCAAGTACCTGCCAATAGAGTTTGCAAATTACCCGGGTAGTTGATTTCCGGGTACCCGGATCCATTACCCGGACTTTTCCGGGTACCCTAATTTAATTTAATTCCTAATTTTCAATTTTAAAAGATATTAAGGCTATTTATGCTTTTCAACACGATTTCATTGTTCTTTGGATATCATCTCATCTATTTGATGCTCTAAATTCTGTATCTACTAAATATTTTCTTCTTGATTCTCATAAACAAGCAGATAAAAGTTTCAATTTAAAGTTTAACTATTTAATTTAAAGCAGGCATGACTAACGTGTCGAAGTGTCGCAATGTGGTACTTTGTGGTACTTTCCATTTCAAAGTGGGACTTTTCAAATTTCATTTTGCATCTTCGATTTTACATTTCCTATACAAAAACTTGTGTGCCATCATACACATTTTGGAAAAAATCATTTGCTGGCACTAATTTAAAAATTTAAGTCATGTTTTTTCAACAAACTTAATCAAATAGTAGGATTAGGCAGATTTTATACCTATTTGCAATGAATTTTGAAAATATAGATACGTGAAATATTATTGCGACAAATTAAATTTTTTTGAAACGAAGTATCGAGAGGTACGATGCACAGAAATTGGGCTCTTTTTCACTACCCGGGTACCCGGTAAAATTTTCCGGGTACCCGGGTAGTGAAAAAGAGCCCAATTACCCGGGTACCCGGTTACCCGGGTTGCAAACTCTACTGCCATGCAAAAATTTGATATTTCTAGTGTTTTTGTATAAATCTAAAAAATTGTTGGAAAAAATACATTTTTTTAATATGAAATCAAGTTTTTCGCGTTTTTTGCTAAGAAACTACCAACTCAAGTCAATCAGAAAGTTTTGAGATTTGATTCAACAGAGTTATAAGCAATAATGCACAAAATCACCGCTCGGCGCTCTGATCGGATATTTATATTTTATTTACATGTTTTTGAATTTCCTAGAATTTAATTGCATCATTCAAATGAATCATTCCAATGAAACATAGGTATTGTGTTGCCAAAGTGCCTGCTAAAGCTTCAGCTTTTCCGATTTTTTTTAAATATTTGAGTTAAGAATCAATTATATGAGTCGCACTTATCGTCGCACTAGTACTTATTTTTGAATGTCTGTATGAAAAACCATTTAAAAAACATGAAATGAGTGCAAGTGCGACTCAAATATTTGAGCATTTATTGATGTTTATTGTCAGTCGGTTGAAGTTACATATAATATTATTTATAATATACAATTTCTGATATAAGAATTGAAAAATTTTAATTGATGAAAATAATGATAGATTTTATTTTAAATTAATAGTCATTCAGAGGCAATTAACATATGAGTTTTTATTTTCATTCCTTTCTAACGAAAACATAATAAAAGAATTTAAAATTCATAAGATATTTATTTTTCTGTAAATATGAAATAATTCTACATGTAAAAACAACAACAACAGTACACGTACACACAACCAAATATGTGACGTACAAGTAAAAGCAAAAATGAGCAGCTATACATACATGAACGTTTAAAAACATTTCTCGTTTGTGTGTGGTGCGCGTAGAAACCCTGTAACATCACGAAAAGAAAAATATAATTCCAACAGAAAGAAACATAAAATTAAATAAGATATTTTGCTGACAGTGTCAGTGTTATGCTTGCGCTTGGGCATTAAAATAACCTATGAAGTGTAAACTGAGGTGTTTTTATTGCTAGTTGAAAACTAATACCAATATCCCGCCATGCGACTTGAAAACAGTCGGCTACGGCAATTTTTGGCAGCCTCTTTAGAAGGCTTATTAAATAAACAAAAATAAAAATTCACTTTATAGCTTTTCTATTAATTTTATTCTTTGTAGTAACTACAGTTTTCATATTATTAATTGAATTGGCATGCAAGACAGTTCAATAAAGGTCGCAAATGCTACAAAAGTTATATATTTCGTTAGCATTTGAATGATTTTAACATAGTGACGACTTGAAATACAGTCGGCTACGGCAATTTTTGGCAGCCTCTTTAGAAGGCTTATTAAATAAACAAAAATAAAAATTCACTTTATAGCTTTTCTATTAATTTTATTCTTTGTAGTAACTACAGTTTTCATATTATTAATTGAATTGGCATGCAAGACAGTTCAATAAAAGTCGGAAATGCTACAAAAGTTATATATTTCGTTAGCATTTGAATGATTTTAACATAGTGACGACTTGAAATACAGTCGGCTACGGCAATTTTGGCAGCCTCTTTAGAAGGCTTATTAAATAAACAAAAAAATAAATATTCACTTTATAGCTTTTCTATTAATTTTATTGTTTGTAGTAACTACAGTTTTCATATTATTAATTGAATTGGCATGCAAGACAGTTCAATAAAGGTCGCAAATGCTACAAAAGTTATATATTTCGTTAGCATTTGAATGATTTTAACATAGTGACGACTTGAAATACAGTCGGCTACGGCAATTTTTGGCAGCCTCTTTAGAAGGCTTATTAAATAAACAAAAATAAAAATTCACTTTATAGCTTTTCTATTAATTTTATTCTTTGTAGTAACTACAGTTTTCATATTATTAATTGAATTGGCATGCAAGACAGTTCAATAAAGGTCGCAAATGCTACAAAAGTTATATATTTCGTTAGCATTTGAATGATTTTAACATAGTGACGACTTGAAATACAGTCGGCTACGGCAATTTTTGGCAGCCTCTTTAGAAGGCTTATTAAATAAACAAAAATAAAAATTCACTTTATAGCTTTTCTATTAATTTTATTCTTTGTAGTAACTACAGTTTTCATATTATTAATTGAATTGGCATGCAAGACAGTTCAATAAAAGTCGGAAATGCTACAAAAGTTATATATTTCGTTAGCATTTGAATGATTTTAACATAGTGACGACTTGAAATACAGTCGGCTACGGCAATTTTTGGCAGCCTCTTTAGAAGGCTTATTAAATAAACAAAAATAAATATTCACTTTATAGCTTTTCTATTAATTTTATTGTTTGTAGTAACTACAGTTTTCATATTATTAATTGAATTGGCATGCAAGACAGTTCAATAAAGGTCGCAAATGCTACAAAAGTTATATATTTCGTTAGCATTTGAATGATTTTAACATAGTGACGACTTGAAATACAGTCGGCTACGGCAATTTTTGGCAGCCTCTTTAGAAGGCTTATTAAATAAACAAAAATAAAAATTCACTTTATAGCTTTTCTATTAATTTTATTCTTTGTAGTAACTACAGTTTTCATATTATTAATTGAATTGGCATGCAAGACAGTTCAATAAAGGTCGCAAATGCTACAAAAGTTATATATTTCGTTAGCATTTGAATGATTTTAACATAGTGACGACTTGAAATACAGTCGGCTACGGCAATTTTTGGCAGCCTCTTTAGAAGGCTTATTAAATAAACAAAAATAAAAATTCACTTTATAGCTTTTCTATTAATTTTATTCTTTGTAGTAACTACAGTTTTCATATTATTAATTGAATTGGCATGCAAGACAGTTCAATAAAGGTCGCAAATGCTACAAAAGTTATATATTTCGTTAGCATTTGAATGATTTTAACATAGTGACGACTTGAAATACAGTCGGCTACGGCAATTTTTGGCAGCCTCTTTAGAAGGCTTATTAAATAAACAAAAATAAAAATTCACTTTATAGCTTTTCTATTAATTTTATTCTTTGTAGTAACTACAGTTTTCATATTATTAATTGAATTGGCATGTGTAGAATCCGGGATTCCAGTGAAACACTTCATTTAGTTAATCTTATTACTTCCATTTATTAACACTCTAATCTCCAATACTACTTCCATAATACTACCGATACTACAATCTTCCCTTTTCTTTAAAGAAATTGAACAATTACATTATGGTTTCTTTTAATGATTAATACTAATATTATTCTGCTTCCGGACAACGGTGGTCTTGTGTTGATACTAGTATTTCCCAGTTGTGATGAGTGAAGTGACGTCGCTGATATCCTTGCTTTAAATGGGTCCTAAATGAATAATATTATTTGTAATGATAATTTGAAGTTCATCAACATCTGCTTCTATTTAATCTGAACAAATGCTTGATATATTCTTGCAATATGTAATCATCTGCTCACTTTTCTCCCGCTATATTTGTTAGCTAATAATGACCTGATTCTTGCTAAAGTTCCTCTTAGCTATCTTTTCCCTTTTCTCTTTTTTTCTTAAATTTATTTATTAAATGTTATATTGAATAGCTGTATATTTGTTATTGAATTCCTGTTAAGGTTATCCATACTTCTTTTCTTAGTAAATGATGCCTGCACTTTAAATACCCATTCATTATCTTTTGCAACCAAAATCTTTATCTTCATAGCTATTTCACCAATAGTATATTAGTAATTGTAGGCAGTTTTTTAATTTAAATAGTAATAATTCAATAATTTTTTGTATAATCTATCCGATATCGCTTTTTTAACTAATTCTTTGCTCTTATCAAACATCAAACTTTATTGAACAGTTTCCTTAAAGTTTACCCCTCTTGACTGTGCAAGCTTTAAAACTTTTACTTCATGCAAACTCGAATATAGTACAAAGTTTGATGAGATATTTATATGGTCTATATATAATTTTAAGTAATTATCTTCAATATTCTAGAATAATTGTTTTCATCATTTCTTGCTGCCTTTGGTTGCCACATTCATCTTTCTAACTAATAATTCCTAAATATTTACGTCCTATTATTGTTTATAATCATTTTCAACAATATACATTTTCAATAATTCTTCTAATTAGAAACTGCTAAATTTATTTCCAAATAACTACTTGGTTAGTCTCAAATCATTCCTTGATCGAATTTTTTATTAATAATTTATGCTAATTCTTAATAATCTTTAACTAAGCCTCTTAATATTGCTGTACTCTATTTCGTGTTGCCTTAAAGCAATGGCGTGTGCACTTCAGTGACATAATCATTGGTTTGACTCTTGTTACCTTTGATTAAAACTTTCAGCTTTCAAATTAATATGAAAATTGTTATTTTTTTTTTTTTTAATGGTTAAATCTTTGCCCAGCAAAATATATATATAAATCACATATAACCATGACCTTACTAGAAACTTCTAATACCTCTTAAAGTTACTTCTCTTTCAATAACCAATTGTTTCGTTTAAAATTACTTATCAATCAAATCTTCATTAAGTTTTGTAAACTCGTTAAGTTTCACAACATTTTTTAGTAGCATCAATTAATATTAGATCAAAGTTTTAACTAAAACTTTTAGTATGACATGATAATCTTTTATCATCATAGTATCTATATCTCTATAATTGGTTTCTCTCTATATCTAATTATGTTTGAGAAGTTTAGCCGGAGCTCGTGTTTCCTATCTCGTATCGTATATAATAGAGATATATTATATAATAGGAACTTTCAGTATTTTCCTCCTGTGTCTTATTTTCTCCCATATTGTTTAACTCTATTCATCAAAGAATATTTTATAAATAAATATCCATTATTTACAGAATACAACTCTTAATCTTGAGGAATGTGCTAAATTCAAGATATCTTTTATATTGAATAAAAAGTTCATGTTTTCAGTTTCAATAATTCTCTTATCAACTCAGTATTTACTATACATCATTTTAGCATTGAATTTAAAAATTTCATTCTTTCATAAGTCACCTTTAATAAGTCACTTTTTATTAAAGTCATTTATTCCTGCTTTTCCCTTCCACAATCATTATCAATTTTATTGTAATTGAACTATATGCTCGATTTTATGAGCTGAATATTTTATGTGTGCAACTACTTGTTATTTCGAATTTAAGCCCAAACAGTTTCCTTCTTTCGTTACTTTCAAAAGACAATTTCAATGTTATGCATCATTCGTCTAACTCAAATTTTCCAGAAAAAATTACTTTCCAATCTTTTCCAAAATATCTTCAATATTTTCTTATAATTAATATATTTCAATATTTCTATCAATAAATATAAAGGACATTTCAATATTCCGTGTCTACGTATGAATCAACTTTTCACATCATAGATATACTCCTGTCAAGGCTGCCTATGCACAAGATTCCATTTGTTATCATCTGCTACTTTGCTAGGCAGGGTTTAATCTTAACAAACACCTAAAACTATTTTTTTTTTTTGTGCACTTTTTTTTGTTTTTGTTTTGTTTGCTGGTGTTTACAATAACATTGGTTCAAACAACCTTCTTCATCTCTTCCCTTTCCTCCAAAGAATCTAAACGATGACAGTCCAATTGACAGTTTATTTCCTCCAAAAAGCATCTCGAGCATTTGAATTTTATCATCAACAAAATAAATTGTTATCTGCCAACAATTCAATAATTGAGAAACCAAGATGTCATTACTTTGTCAGCTAGATCATGTTTCGTGATGACTTGACTTTTATAACCATTGCTGAACTCGACATTCTATCTGAATACTCCTCTTTGAGTAGATCTTTATCTCAATATTGCAAATTCAGAGCAGGTTCTAAGTTTTAGTTTCTCAAATTATGTGCAATTAAAGATTACTTCTTTAGTTTCTGAATTATTGCCTAATATACAAGCCTTAACCACTTTAATGTACTGAAAACATATGCACTAGTTCCTTAGATAGTTCAGTTACTCATTGCTTGCTAGATATGGTGTACGGTATTGAATTTGTTCAACTCAGTTCAGATCCAATCATAATATTTCTAACTTCGAACGTACAAAATTAACACCCACTTGATGATTCTACTATCAAATCATTAAGCACCTAAATAAATAAATATTCTCATTTCCAGTAATTTAGAAGAACATCTAACAGATCATTCATTTTAAGATTTCATCAATATTCGTCTTCTCTTGCACCAACAAGACATAGACACATAAGTGCTCTATAACATATATTTCGAGTAGTCTTGAGCCTTTATCCAGGCTAACATTCTAATTTTTCTTCAACTTTCCACTTTCAACTTGTTTGTTATTATTTTCTAGCTGATTTCGCTCTCCGAAAATCATAATTATCAAATACTCCCGTAGTATTCATCTCGATTTTTTGACTCCGAAAATCGATTAATCACTTTCCATGATTATTCACTAAACTCTTTCCAAGCTTCAACTTATTTTCTAATTGGCCCATACTGGTCCCTTCGAGCCACCTCTTATTACTTTCCAGCTATTCCTGGTTGCTGTAACTCTTTTCTTTTTCTTTCTTCTTCTTTTTTTTTTCTTTTACATATTTCAGGGTTCATATCTTTACCAATAGGTTCTTACTAGACACCTTTAATTCAATCCTTTGACCTTTTCCAGATCTGCTTATCCTTCTTGCAAGTTCCTCTTAAAGGTACACTTCAAGTTAAACTGGCTTTTTCAGAGACGCCATCTGTACTTGCAAGTTCCTTCTTTCAGGACACTTCAAATTATTATCAGTTGGCCGTTTACAGAGCTGCCTATCTCTACTTAAGCACTCAGTGAGCTGCTATAAGTTTTTTTTTTCTTCCCTTAATCCTCGAGAACAGAACTTATCTTCACAGGTTTCACTTTGGTGAGCACTCCGACTTCCAACCAATAAGCCAGCATTTTAAAGAGTTGCCCAGCTCCCCTTGCAAGCGCTCCACGAGACACTTCAAGCTTTATCATAGCCTTTTACTGAGATGCTTTCTCTTCTTACAAGTACTCCGTGAGTCACTTTAAGAAATTAAGTAGGCGAAACCGTAAATGGTTTCCCTCTAAATACATTCAAATCCATACTCACTATGTGATGGCGCAATGGTTCTATTCAATAGTTTCTCGGCTCATGATCTGCAAGAGGATCTTTTCTAGTACCATAATTCCTTCACTTTACAAAATCAAAACAATAACAATCATTGTGAAATTCGCGGATTCGTTTATTATTTTTTTTCCCACTTTAATAGCGCCCTTCCGGCTCCCCTAACAGTTGAGATGGTTCTCACGCATCCCAGGTTTATCTCAGTCGCCATTGTAGAATCCGGGATTCCAGTAAAACACTTCATTTAGTTAATCTTATTACTTCCATTTATTAACACTCTAATCTCCAATACTACTTCCATAATACTACCGATACTACAGCATGCAAGACAGTTCAATAAAGGTCGGAAATGCTACAAAAGTTATATATTTCGTTAGCATTTGAATGATTTTAACATAGTGACGACTTGAAATACAGTCGGCTACGGCAATTTTTGGCAGCCTCTTTAGAAGGCTTATTAAATAAACAAAAATAAAAATTCACTTTATAGCTTTTCTATTAATTTTATTCTTTGTAGTAACTACAGTTTTCATATTATTAATTGAATTGGCATGCAAGACAGTTCAATAAAGGTCGCAAATCCTACAAAAGTTATATATTTCGTTAGCATTTGAATGATTTTAACATAGTGACGACTTGAAATACAGTCGGCTACGGCAATTTTTGGCAGCCTCTTTAGAAGGCTTATTAAATAAACAAAAATAAAAATTCACTTTATAGCTTTTCTATTAATTTTATTCTTTGTAGTAACTACAGTTTTCATATTATTAATTGAATTGGCATGCAAGACAGTTCAATAAAGGTCGCAAATGCTACAAAAGTTATATATTTCGTTAGCATTTGAATGATTTTAACATAGTGACGACTTGAAATACAGTCGGCTACGGCAATTTTTGGCAGCCTCTTTAGAAGGCTTATTAAATAAACAATAATAAAAATTCACTTTATAGCTTTTCTATTAATTTTATTGTTTGTAGTAACTACAGTTTTCATATTATTAATTGAATTGGCATGCAAGACAGTTCAGTAAAGGTCGCAAATGCTACAAAAGCTATATATTTCGTTAGCATTTGAATGATTTTAAACATAGTGACGACTTGAAATACAGTCGGCTACGGCAATTTTTGGCAGCCTCTTTAGAAGGCTTATTAAATAAACAAAAATAAAAATTCACTTTATAGCTTTTCTATTAATTTTATTCTTTGTAGTAACTACAGTTTTCATATTATTAATTGAATTGGCATGCAAGACAGTTCAATAAAGGTCGCAAATGCTACAAAAGTTATATATTTCGTTAGCATTTGAATGATTTTAACATAGTGACGACTTGAAATACAGTCGGCTACGGCAATTTTTGGCAGCCTCTTTAGAAGGCTTATTAAATAAACAAAAATAAAAATTCACTTTATAGCTTTTCTATTAATTTTATTCTTTGTAGTAACTACAGTTTTCATATTATTAATTGAATTGGCATGCAAGACAGTTCAATAAAGGTCGCAAATGCTACAAAAGTTATATATTTCGTTAGCATTTGAATGATTTTAACATAGTGACGACTTGAAATACAGTCGGCTACGGCAATTTTTGGCAGCCTCTTTAGAAGGCTTATTAAATAAACAAAAATAAAAATTTCACTTTATAGCTTTTCTATTAATTTTATTCTTTGTAGTAACTACAGTTTTCATATTATTAATTGAATTGGCATGCAAGACAGTTCAATAAAGGTCGCAAATGCTACAAAAGTTATATATTTCGTTAGCATTTGAATGATTTTAACATAGTGACGACTTGAAATACAGTCGGCTACGGCAATTTTTGGCAGCCTCTTTAGAAGGCTTATTAAATAAACAAAAATAAAAATTCACTTTATAGCTTTTCTATTAATTTTATTCTTTGTAGTAACTACAGTTTTCATATTATTAATTGAATTGGCATGCAAGACAGTTCAATAAAGGTCGCAAATCCTACAAAAGTTATATATTTCGTTAGCATTTGAATGATTTTAACATAGTGACGACTTGAAATACAGTCGGCTACGGCAATTTTTGGCAGCCTCTTTAGAAGGCTTATTAAATAAACAAAAATAAAAATTCACTTTATAGCTTTTCTATTAATTTTATTCTTTGTAGTAACTACAGTTTTCATATTATTAATTGAATTGGCATGCAAGACAGTTCAATAAAGGTCGCAAATGCTACAAAAGTTATATATTTCGTTAGCATTTGAATGATTTTAACATAGTGACGACTTGAAATACAGTCGGCTACGGCAATTTTTGGCAGCCTCTTTAGAAGGCTTATTAAATAAACAAAAATAAAAATTCACTTTATAGCTTTTCTATTAATTTTATTCTTTGTAGTAACTACAGTTTTCATATTATTAATTGAATTGGCATGCAAGACAGTTCAATAAAGGTCGCAAATGCTACAAAAGTTATATATTTCGTTAGCATTTGAATGATTTTAAACATAGTGACGACTTGAAATACAGTCGGCTACGGCAATTTTTGGCAGCCTCTTTAGAAGGCTTATTAAATAAACAAAAATAAAAATTCACTTTATAGCTTTTCTATTAATTTTATTCTTTGTAGTAACTACAGTTTTCATATTATTAATTGAATTGGCATGCAAGACAGTTCAATAAAGGTCGCAAATGCTACAAAAGTTATATATTTCGTTAGCATTTGAATGATTTTAACATAGTGACGACTTGAAATACAGTCGGCTACGGCAATTTTTGGCAGCCTCTTTAGAAGGCTTATTAAATAAACAAAAATAAAAATTCACTTTATAGCTTTTCTATTAATTTTATTCTTTGTAGTAACTACAGTTTTCATATTATTAATTGAATTGGCATGCAAGACAGTTCAATAAAGGTCGCAAATGCTACAAAAGTTATATATTTCGTTAGCATTTGAATGATTTTAACATAGTGACGACTTGAAATACAGTCGGCTACGGCAATTTTTGGCAGCCTCTTTAGAAGGCTTATTAAATAAACAAAAATAAAAATTCACTTTATAGCTTTTCTATTAATTTTATTCTTTGTAGTAACTACAGTTTTCATATTATTAATTGAATTGGCATGCAAGACAGTTCAATAAAGGTCGCAAATGCTACAAAAGTTATATATTTCGTTAGCATTTGAATGATTTTAAACATAGTGACGACTTGAAATACAGTCGGCTACGGCAATTTTTGGCAGCCTCTTTAGAAGGCTTATTAAATAAACAATAATAAAAATTCACTTTATAGCTTTTCTAATAATTTTATTCTTTGTAGTAAGTACAGTTTTCATATTATTAATTGAATTGGCATGCAAGACAGTTCAATAAAGGTCGCAAATGCTACAAAAGTTATATATTTCGTTAGCATTTGAATGATTTTAAACATAGTGACGACTTGAAATACAGTCGGCTACGGCAATTTTTGGCAGCCTCTTTAGAAGGCTTATTAAATAAACAATAAGAAAAATTCACTTTATAGCTTTTCTATTAATTTTATTCTTTGTAGTAAGTACAGTTTTCATATTATTAATTGAATTGGCATGCAAGACAGTTCAATAAAGGTCGCAAATGCTACAAAAGTTATATATTTCGTTAGAATTTGAATGATTTTAAACATAGTGACGACTTGAAATACAGTCGGCTACGGCAATTTTTGGCAGCCTATTTAGAAGGCTTATTAAATAAACAAAAATAAAAATTCACTTTATAGCTTTTCTATTAATTTTATTGTTTGTAGTAACTACAGTTTTCATATTATTAATTGAATTGGCATGCAAGATAGTTCAGTAAAGGTCGCAAATGCTACAAAAGTTATATATTTCGTTAGAATTTGAATGATTTTAAACATAGTGACGACTTGAAATACAGTCGGCTACGGCAATTTTTGGCAGCCTCTTTAGAAGGCTTATTAAATAAACAAAAATAAAAATTCACTTTATAGCTTTTCTATTAATTTTATTGTTTGTAGTAACTACAGTTTTCATATTATTAATTGAATTGGCATGCAAGACAGTTCAGTAAAGGTCGCAAATGCTACAAAAGTTATATATTTCGTTAGAATTTGAATGATTTTAAACATAGTGACGACTTGAAATACAGTCGGCTACGGCAATTTTTGGCAGCCTCTTTAGAAGGCTTATTAAATAAACAATAATAAAAATTCACTTTATAGCTTTTCTATTAATTTTATTGTTTGTAGTAACTACAGTTTTCATATTATTAATTGAATTGGCATGCAATACAGTTCAGTAAAGGTCGCAAATGCTACAAAAGTTATATATTTCGTTAGAATTTGAATGATTTTAAACATAGTGACGACTTGAAATACAGTCGGCTACGGCAATTTTTGGCAGCCTCTTTAGAAGGCTTATTAAATAAACAAAAATAAAAATTCACTTTATAGCTTTTCTATTAATTTTATTGTTTGTAGTAACTACAGTTTTCATATTATTAATTGAATTGGCATGCAAGACATTTCAGTAAAGGTCGCAAATGCTACAAAAGTTATATATTTCGTTAGAATTTGAATGATTTTAAACATAGTGACGACTTGAAATACAGTCGGCTACGGCAATTTTTGGCAGCCTCTTTAGAAGGCTTATTAAATAAACAAAAATAAAAATTCACTTTATAGCTTTTCTATTAATTTTATTCCTTGTAGTAACTACAGTTTTCATATTATTAATTGAATTGGCATGCAAGACAGTTCAATAAAGGTCGCAAATGCTACAAAAGTTATATATTTCGTTAGCATTTGAATGATTTTAAATATAGTGACGACTTGAAATACAGTCGGCTACGGCAATTTTTGGCAGCCTCTTTAGAAGGCTTATTACTTCGGCAACAAAAAGTTGTGAAGTCTTGATTTCATCCAAACTTTTTTTTTTTTTTTTTTTCTTATTTTTGCCTAAAACAAAAAAAAATTTGGTCTAGAACCCGAAATTTTGGGTCCTTGCGAAATGTCTGTCCGTGGTTTTGACTTCTGAACTTCTGTATTCGTAATCTTTGAACCCATCCGACCGATTAGTCTCAAAATTTCAAAATAAGCTTTTTTTAACCATAAGACGGTCGCGTTTGCTGATTCAAGAAAATCCTACAGCGCCATCTAGTACCTGTAGTAGAAATAAAATAAAATAAAGTAAAATACCATTTTACCATACAAAATTTTTTTTTTCCTGAGATTATATTGAAACATCCGAATATGCAAAAACCTTGTATTTGGCCCAAAATGATCGATTCCAGAAGATTTTATGGAAATATTGTACCATGACCAAGTTGTCATGCTTACAAAAATTTTGGAAAAAAAACTTCTGTTGACGTAATCTCAGAACCCATCGGACCGATTGATCTAAAATTTTCAAAATAAGCTTTTTTTAACCATAAGCAGCGACGTACGAAGAGTTTTTGATAATAATACAGCGCCATCTAGTACCTGTAGTGCAAACTACCATTTTGCCATACAAAATTTTTTTTTTCCTGAGATTATATTGAAACATCCGAATATGCAAAAACCTTGTATTTAGCCCAAAATGATCGATTCCAGAAGATTTTATGGAAATATTGTACCATGACCAAGTTGTCATGCTTACAAAAATTTTGGAAAAAACTTCTGTTGACGTAATCTCAGAACCCGTCAGACCGATTGATCTAAAATTTTCAAAATAAGCTTTTTTTAACCATAAGCAGCGACGTACGAAGAGTTTTTGAAAATAATACAGCGCCATCTAGTACCTGTAGTGCAAAAATTTATATTTTATATATCTTGTGTTTTTTCAAAGAATCTAAAAAACTGTTGGAAAAAATATATATATTTTTTTTGAATTTTATATGAAAACAAGTTTTACGTGTTTTTCGTTAAGAAACTACCAACTCAAGTCGATCAGAAAGTGGTAAGATTGAATTCAACAGAATTATCAGCAATAATGCACAATATTCCCGCTCGGCGCTCTGATCGAAAATTTATGTTTTGGTTACATATTTTTGAATTTCCTAGAATTTTATTGCTTCATTCAAATGAATTATTCTAATGAAGCATAGGTATTATGTTGCCGAAGTGCCTGCTAAAGCTTCAGCTTTTCCGATTTTTAAATAAACAAAAATAAAAATTCACTTTATAGCTTTTCTATTAATTTTATTGTTTGCACTGTTGGAAATCCAAATTCTACTTTTGTTTATATACTTCAATACAACAGTTTAAATAATGCAATATTTGTAGTAAATTTACAAAACTCTTGTCAATTTAACAATTGTCAGTCTATTTACTGATTTAAATTTAAAAATTGTTAAATTTACAAACACTTTGTCGTAAATTCACAAAGGGATTGTGAATATACGAACATTTTGTAAAATTATTATAAAATGTTAGTTTATTCACAACCCATTTGAAAGTTTACAAACTAGTTTGTTAAATAAACTTGTAAAATATAGTAAAATTACAAACCTGCTTGTAATTTTGTAAACAAAAAATAGTGAAAAAATGACACGTGAAAAGTTCGTGAAGAAATTTTTTAGTTTTGCCAGTTAAAAAGTGATTAACCACTCTTAAATTCAATCAGATTCCAGCAAAAGGTAAGTGTTAATTGATAAATTGTCAATTTGGTAATTTGATTGTGTGCTCCAGCATTTCAAGAGAGTTAAAGGATATTTTGCTCGAATTCAGGTATTTAGCTTCAAATTATTTATTTCAAGTATTGTTTCGATTGTCAATTATAGATTAACGCTATTTACGAGTATTAAAGACAATTTTTAATTTATTTATTCCAGGTTCGCACTCAAATAAGTTGATGATGTATGGAACTCTCCAAATTTTACAGTTTCGCCAAGGTGCATTGAAATTGGTAAGTTATTTTGCAAACCATATATTGTAAACATAAAACATTTTTTAGTTGAAATTGAACTTAACTTATAATGTATCTTTTCTAGATCGTCCCGAAGCTCCAAAGTCTTACTTTTCATCAACCGTGGAGTAAACGAAGGTTATAGAAGCAGTGGATCAAAACCGTAGAGAATATTATTCAACAGATCATTAATACGGTATTAACCTACTAGCTTAAAAACTAAGGATAGTTTTAGATTATTTTTATATTATTTGAAAATTTTTAAGTTTTGTAATTTGTTAAATTATAAAACTTGTCTGTATCATAAAATTTGTATTGATCCAATATTTATTTCAAAAGCTCGACGGCATTCATCTTCAGGGAAAATTCAGGGAAAATTCAAATTGAGCTTTCGAATTAATTATTGGATCAATAAAAATTTTGTGAAAGTGATTCAAATTTGAATTAGTACTTTAAGATTGATTATAGTTTAAGTCTAATTTAAATGGATATTATTAAGTTTTAGCAAAAATAAGATATATCAGTTACCTTCTATCTGAGATATATCAGATAAATATCAATAATCCTCATTTGACAAAAATCAAATTATCTTCAAGTAACTATAATATTTTAGTTAAAGATCTATCTATTTTTATCAAAAACAAATGTATATTTTTATTTTAGGATAATTTTAATCTTAATATGAAATTAAAAAAATTATAGAGAAATATGTTCAGAATTAAGTTAAGATATCGCATTAATATATACTTTCTTGGAAAATAAATCAATTTGAAACTAAAACATATGTTTTGAAAAGCTCCAAAATAAGCTCCTTAATAGAAAAACACACGCTTGTTAATTTACGTTGACGATCGTCATTTTACAAATACTTTGTAAATCTAAAAACCCAGACCTTTGTTTTTCTACAGTTGAGCTGTAAATTTACAAACATCATGTAAATTTAAAAAAAAGCTATTTTGTATTTTTACGAATGCGTTGTAAATTTAACAGGTATTTGTATATTTACTCTAATAAACAGTGGCAACTAAATAACCACCGTTTATTGTAGTAAATGTACAGGATTTTTTCCTACAGTGTGTAGTAACTACAGTTTTCATATTATTAATTGAATTGGCCTGCAAGACAGTTTAGTAAAGGTCGCAAATGCTACAAAAGTTATATATTTCGTTAGAATTTGAATGATTTTAAACATAGTGACGACTTGAAATACAGTCGGCTACGGCAATTTTTGGCAGCCTCTTTAGAAGGCTTATTAAATAAACAAAAATAAAAATTCACTTTATAGCTTTTCTATTAATTTTATTCCTTGTAGTAACTACAGTTTTCATATTATTAATTGAATTGGCATGCAAGACAGTTCAATAAAGGTCGCAAATGCTACAAAAGTTATATATTTCGTTAGCATTTGAATGATTTTAAATATAGTGACGACTTGAAATACAGTCGGCTACGGCAATTTTTGGCAGCCTCTTTAGAAGGCTTATTAAATAAACAATAATAAAAATTCACTTTATAGCTTTTCTATTAATTTTATTGTTTGTAGTAACTACAGTTTTCATATTATTAATTGAATTGGTCTGCAAGACAGTTCAATAAAGGTCGCAAATGCTACAAAAGTTATATATTTCGTTAGCATTTGAATGATTTTAAATATAGTGACGACTTGAAATACAGTCGGCTACGGCAATTTTTGGCAGCCTCTTTAGAAGGCTTATTAAATAAACAAAAATAAAAATTCACTTTATAGCTTTTCTATTAATTTTATTCTTTGTAGTAACTACAGTTTTCATATTATTAATTGAATTGGCATGCAAGACAGTTCGATAAAGGTCGCAAATGCTACAAAAGTTATATAATTCGTTAGCATTTGAATGATTTTAAATATAGTGACGACTTGAAATACAGTCGGCTACGGCAATTTTTGGCAGCCTCTTTAGAAGGCTTATTAAATAAACAAAAATAAAAATTCACTTTATAGCTTTTCTATTAATTTTATTCCTTGTAGTAACTACAGTTTTCATATTATTAATTGAATTGGCATGCAAGACAGTTCAATAAAGGTCGCAAATGCTACAAAAGTTATATATTTCGTTAGCATTTGAATGATTTTAAACATAGTGAAGACTTGAAATACAGTCGGCTACGGCAATTTTTGGCAGCCTCTTTAGAAGGCTTATTAAATAAACAAAAATAAAAATTCACTTTATAGCTTTTCTATTAATTTTATTCCTTGTAGTAACTACAGTTTTCATATTATTAATTGAATTGGCATGCAAGACAGTTCAATAAAGGTCGCAAATGCTACAAAAGTTATATATTTCGTTAGCATTTGAATGATTTTAAATATAGTGACGACTTGAAATACAGTCGGCTACGGCAATTTTTGGCAGCCTCTTTAGAAGGCTTATAATATAAACAAAAATAAAAATTCACTTTATAGCTTTTCTATTAATTTTATTCTTTGTAGTAACTACAGTTTTCATATTATTAATTGAATTGGCATGCAAGACAGTTCAATAAAGGTCGCAAATGCTACAAAAGTTATATATTTCGTTAGCATTTGAATGATTTTAAATATAGTGACGACTTGAAATACAGTCGGCTACGGCAATTTTTGGCAGCCTCTTTAGAAGGCTTATTAAATAAACAAAAATAAAAATTCACTTTATAGCTTTTCTATTAATTTTATTCTTTGTAGTAACTACAGTTTTCATATTATTAATTGAATTGGCATGCAAGACAGTTCAATAAAGGTCGCAAATGCTACAAAAGTTATATATTTCGTTAGCATTTGAATGATTTTAAACATAGTGACGACTTGAAATACAGTCGGCTACGGCAATTTTTGGCAGCCTCTTTAGAAGGCTTATTAAATAAACAATAATAAAAATTCACTTTATAGCTTTTCTATTAATTTTATTCTTTGTAGTAACTACAGTTTTCATATTATTAATTGAATTGGCATGCAAGACAGTTCAGTAAAGGTCGCAAATGCTACAAAAGTTATATATTTCGTTAGCATTTGAATGATTTTAAATATAGTGAAGACTTGAAATACAGTCGGCTACGGCAATTTTTGGCAGCCTCTTTAGAAGGCTTATTAAATAAACAAAAATAAAAATTCACTTTATAGCTTTTCTATTAATTTTATTCCTTGTAGTAACTACAGTTTTCATATTATTAATTGAATTGGCATGCAAGACAGTTCAATAAAGGTCGCAAATGCTACAAAAGTTATATATTTCTTTTGCATTTGAATGATTTTAAACATAGTGACGACTTGAAATACAGTCGGCTACGGCAATTTTTGGCAGCCTCTTTAGAAGGCTTATTAAATAAACAAAAATAAAAATTCACTTTATAGCTTTTCTATTAATTTTATTCTTTGTAGTAACTACAGTTTTCATATTATTAATTGAATTGGCATGCAAGACAGTTCAATAAAGGTCGCAAATGCTACAAAAGTTATATATTTCGTTAGCATTTGAATGATTTTAAACATAGTGACGACTTGAAATACAGTCGGCTACGGCAATTTTTGGCAGCCTCTTTAGAAGGCTTATTAAATAAACAATAATAAAAATTCACTTTATAGCTTTTCTATTAATTTTATTCTTTGTAGTAACTACAGTTTTCATATTATTAATTGAATTGGCATGCAAGACAGTTCAGTAAAGGTCGCAAATGCTACAAAAGTTATATATTTCGTTAGCATTTGAATGATTTTAAATATAGTGAAGACTTGAAATACAGTCGGCTACGGCAATTTTTGGCAGCCTCTTTAGAAGGCTTATTAAATAAACAAAAATAAAAATTCACTTTATAGCTTTTCTATTAATTTTATTCCTTGTAGTAACTACAGTTTTCATATTATTAATTGAATTGGCATGCAAGACAGTTCAATAAAGGTCGCAAATGCTACAAAAGTTATATATTTCGTTAGCATTTGAATGATTTTAAATATAGTGACGACTTGAAATACAGTCGGCTACGGCAATTTTTGGCAGCCTCTTTAGAAGGCTTATTAAATAAACAAAAATAAAAATTCACTTTATAGCTTTTCTATTAATTTTATTCTTTGTAGTAACTACAGTTTTCATATTATTAATTGAATTGGCATGCAAGACAGTTCAATAAAGGTCGCAAATGCTACAAAAGTTATATATTTCGTTAGCATTTGAATGATTTTAAATATAGTGACGACTTGAAATACAGTCGGCTACGGCAATTTTTGGCAGCCTCTTTAGAAGGCTTATTAAATAAACAATAATAAAAATTCACTTTATAGCTTTTCTATTAATTTTATTCTTTGTAGTAACTACAGTTTTCATATTATTAATTGAATTGGCATGCAAGACAGTTCAATAAAGGTCGCAAATGCTACAAAAGTTATATATTTCGTTAGCATTTGAATGATTTTAAACATAGTGACGACTTGAAATACAGTCGGCTACGGCAATTTTTGGCAGCCTCTTTAGAAGGCTTATTAAATAAACAATAATAAAAATTCACTTTATAGCTTTTCTATTAATTTTATTCTTTGTAGTAACTACAGTTTTCATATTATTAATTCAATTGGCATGCAAGACAGTTCAGTAAAGGTCGCAAATGCTACAAAAGTTATATATTTCGTTAGCATTTGAATGATTTTAAACATAGTGACGACTTGAAATACAGTCGGCTACGGCAATTTTTGGCAGCCTCTTTAGAAGGCTTATTAAATAAACAATAATAAAAATTCACTTTATAGCTTTTGTAACTTCTTGAGTTTACTATTTAACTTTATTATATACTTTTAAATCAGTTTACAATTAGAAATCTATCTAGACTATCTATCAAGCTCCTAGCAGCTTGATGTCCCACACAGTTCTGTCCTCAAGTCCTTCTTTTCGTCTCCTTTTATACCTAAACAGGTATCTTGTTTATTGCTGGACTGCTCTAATCTCGGCTCTAATGGTAGACCTCTACCTGATGAATATTTTCTGGTACAGGACCTTTTCGTTAGGTATAGTTGAGGAGGAGGTAACCGTTACTGGTTTATTATTAAGTTGCTTTATTACTGAGAAAGCAATTCAAATGACAATCATAACGGTAAATACTTAGACCGTAAAGATATTTAATATATCTTTTAAAAAGGATGATTCCTCTTTATTCTGTAGAATCATAAATATTTAAGTTCTACTATTTAAAATAGGGTCTAGACTGACCGCTACAGTTGCCCGGGGGACTTTTTAGAAGTTTTTACATCATTTTGATTTCTAATCAATTTCAATAACTTTTATATTGTCTGATTTAAAATATACTTTTTACGTTAAACATTTTGTTTTCTTTTATTTAAACTAAAACTATTTTTATTATTGATTAATATTGTCAAAATACAAAAAAAAATTTTTAATACATTTTATATGAATAGAATACTTATGAAAATTTCTTGTTTGGAAATCATCATTTACAAATTTGATTTTAATTCTTACTTAATATTATTTTCAAATACAATTTATTATTTTTAACACTTATTACTTTACTTGAAACATTGAAAAAATTTTAATATCTAATTCTTATCTAAAATAAGATGCTTAAATTACTTAATATATTTTTTTTTGGTTTTTTATGGTAAAGATTTTAATTATTTTTTTTTTTTTATTTTTAAATATGTTTTTTATATTAGTAAATGTTAGTTAGTTTTCAACGTCAATATCTTCATCAATTATCATTGCTGGAACTTCAAGCTCTGATTTTACCATCCTTGGTATATTTTGGCTTGAAAAAATTCTACGCGACAGATTCAAATTTGATAATGCCATAGAGGGGAATTTTTTTAAAACGCTTCCAGACAAAAACTTGATTTGCCGCAAAATTTGCTTTGGAAACTGCCTTTAGTTTGCATAAGCAAAAAAAAAACTACAATGGCAATAATTACCAAATTACAAAATGATACTGTGCTGAATATTCAATACAATGACATTGTCAAATTGAAACCATCTTGTGTTTCAATTTCCGTTATTGAATATTTTGCACTTTTAATTGCAATTATTTGTAGATAAATACTGAAACGAGAAAAATTTATTAAACATTCTTGAACAAATTTAATAAATAAAATTAACAACAACACTAAATTGGACACACATAACATATATTTTTTCATAATTCAATCTTTTTAATTTCATTTCATTTAATTCATATATTTGATTTTTTAAACTTGTGTATTTCCACATTTAAATTTTAAAATTGTGTATTTTTTAAGCTATTCTTTTAAAATTGTGTATTTTTAAGCTATTCTCTTGTGTTACTTATGAGATTAAATACTAAAGAAAGATTATTCATTAATATGTTGGAGCGCAATTTAATAAAATAAATAAAAAGGTCTCTATACTTTAAGGCTAATTAATTCAATGCATTAATAATTTGCTGGCTAATTCAAATCCATGCACTTAAATCACCTTCAGTAATTCATTTAATAATAATCGTCTTTTTGATCCTGATGATTTTAGTTAGTGTTCAAAAAATCCTAATTTAAATATCATAAAGTAGCAAAAACTGGCCAATTTTCATTATCTGAATTTCAATCAAAAATTTCAAAATATAATTTTAATTACAATTTAGAAAAATAGTTGTAAAAAAATACTATAAAATGACTAAGATAACAAAAACACAACTTCTAAATAATTTGGCTAACATAATTTTCGTTTATGCTATAGAACCAAATCACAAATAATACTATTGATCTTCAAGTCTCACGTGAACACAAAATAGACTTAACACAAATATTTTCAATTATTCTATCATTTCAAATATTTCTTTAGATAATCATTTATATTTATTTCAAATTTTCTTTATTTTTCATACAATTAAATATTTTGAATGTGTTTTTGATAAGCTACATCTTTAAAATAATCAAAATTCATATTAAACGTTTTAAGAAATTTTCTCAAATACGCTACAAATTTTTAATGACTATCTCGCACAAACAAAATACTTTATTTTTATTTTTATTTTTATGTGTCCAATCAACTTTCTTTTAAAAATTCAAAATACTTTAATTTATCAAACAAAATTTCTGAAACATAATTATTCATTCATTTCAATTTCTTTTCTAATTTAATATCATTTATTCATAATATGGATATAATCTATTTTTATGCACAACTAATGTTTTCTTATCTTTTGCAATTACCACATTTTCATCTGATAACAATTTAGTGACGACATAAGGTCCAATCTGTAAATGTTGTAATTTTTGTGCTTTTCCAGTTTGAATATTTTGAATCAAAACCTTATCTCCTTCCTTTATTTCAAATTCGTTAACTTTTTTATCATAAAATTTTTTGTTATTCAATTTACTTTCCAACAAATTTGCTTTTGCAATATCTCTAGTGTGTCGAAGTAATTGTTTCAGATGAATTGAATAGTCATCATAACAATATGGACTTAAAGCAGAAATACTTGTGCAAATTGGAAGATTAGCTTCTTGTCCAAATACAAGTTCAAATGGTGAATAACCTAAACTATCATGACACTGAGAATTATATGAAAATACTGCAAAAGGCAATAAAACATCCCAATTTTCATACTTTTTTTCTTCAACAAAATTTCGCAAATATGTTTTAATCGTTTTGTGAACTCGCTCTAAAGCACCATTTGTTTCTGGATGATAAGCTGAGCAATTTAATTTTTTAATCTTGAACAACTTACAAGTATTTTTAAACACTTGCGACATAAAATTTGAACCTTGATCTGTTAGAATTTCCAAAGGACTTCCATAAACCAAAATAAAGTTGTTAACTAAAGCATTAGCAACAGTTATGGCATCAATTGTTTGTAATGGAACAGCTACTAAATAGCGAGTTAAATCATCCATCATGGTTAGAATATAGCAATTCCTATTTTTAGTTTCAATTATTGGTCCAACTATGTCTAAAAATAGCCTTTGAAAAACTTTATCGCTGAAAGATGTTATTTTTAAAGGAACTCTAGTTTTTCTCTTATTTTTGTTTAACTGACATTTTAAACAAACACGAACATATTTTCTTACGTCATTTTTTAATCCAGTCCAACTAAATCTAGTTTTTATTCTTTTATAAGTTTTATTTACTCCAGAATGACCAGAAATTGGTGAGTCGTGATAAAACTCTAAAATCCTTTTCTTCTTATCAACATCCAGGATTTCTTCTACTGGTTTTCATGAATTATTATCTCAATTTCTTTAAAAATATAACTTATCATAAAATTAAACATAAACGATGGAACACATAGTTCATCGATCCCTTGTATTGCAATTTGTGTAATTTTATTCTTAATTATAAATTTATACAGTTCATTCAGAAAATAAAAAATATTCTCTTTTGTCGTTGCCTCTTGAACTTTTTTTTTGTATATAACAAAAATATTATCCTTAATTTGAAATACTTTTTCCTTTACATTACTTTTATGTACAACATTAACTAATTCTTTTGGCAAAGAATCTAAATTTTCTTCAACAAAATAAATTTTTACATATGAACTATTATCAATTTTTGTTTTAACTATTTTTACATTATCTTTAATTACCAATTTACTTTCAGTTAACAAACTTTGAAATTTTAAAAACTCCACATTGCTGTCTTCAGTAACTATTTTTGTTGTATTTCTTGTTATAATATTTACACTGGAAATATTTTGATCAATTGAATTTACATTTTTCTTTGATTTTATAAATTCAATCGTAGGAAAATCAGGTTTTTCATCATCTTGCACCACTATACATTGTGCATCTGAACTGACAATTCTACTCAAAACATCACTTAAATTCAAATTTCCAGGAATATGAACTATTTTGAGGTTAGGAACTACATTTTGTAATTCAATTTTCCATCTAGTAACTCTTGCACTACTTGAGCCTAACCGAGCATTCATCAAAGTTATTAATGATTGTTGATCAGATTGCACAAGTACAGATTGACAATAAATATACGATTTAAATGCCTCACAAACACTATAATAGATCGCCAAAGCTTCACGATCATAAATAGAATAATTTCTTTCCGCTGGTGTTAAAACTCTACTACAATATGCAATTACACGATTAGTTCCATTAACTAATTGCATTAAAATACCTCCAATTTGATAATTTGAAGCATCACATTGGATAATAAAAGGCAAATCTAATTCTGGAAAAGCCAAAATTGGATCTTTTACTAAAAGTTCTTTCAAATTTTCAAATGCTTTGTCACATTCTGCGGTCCATTTAAATTGTATATTCTTTCTTGTCAAATTGATTAATGGTTCTGTTAACTTTGTGTAATTCGGAATGAATTTACGAAAATAGTTAGATAATCCTAAAAATGATTGCACTTGAACTACTTTCACAGGTTTTTTAAAATTTTTTACTGAATTTATTTTTACTGAATCCATTTTGTAACCATTTTCATTTATTATATATCCTAAAAAAGATATTTCTGCTTTAACAAATTGAGTTTTGTTAGGTTTGAGTTTAATGTTATGTTTGTAAAAAACTTCAAATAGTTTTCTTAATTTCATTATGTGTTCTTCAAATGTTTCTGAAAACACTATACAGTCATCCATGTAACAAAACAATGAAAGTCCTTGTAAATCGCACAAAATTGTATCCATTAACTTTGGAAAGTTAGTGGAGCACCTTGAAGACCAAACGGCATTCTTTGCCACTCCCACTTTCCATACGGAGTAGAAAATGCTGTTTTGTGACGATCTTCAGGTGCTATTAAACATTGATGAAATGATTCAGAACAATCCACTGATGTGAAAAATTTTGACTTGCCAATAGCTTGCAAAATTTCATTGATATTTGGAGTGGGATATTTTTGTACTTCTGTTATTTTATTTAAATTCTTGTAATCAATTACCAATCTGTGTGCTTGCACTTTTTTAGGATCTTTAATAGAAAGTTTATTCACTGAATAATCTTTTTTAGGAATCAAAAATGCTGGTGAATTAAAATTTGATTTTGATGGAATGATGTATTGATTGTCTATTAGTTTATTAAGAATTCTATTAAACTCTTCATTTAAAACTGTTGGAATTCTGTAAGGTTTTTGAAAAACAGGCTTATCAGTGATAGTTGGAATTTCATGTTGTACAGTATTAGTAAAAGATAATTTTTCATGATTCAAATGAAAAATTTCTTGAAATTCTTTAATTAAATTTAACAGTTGATGACTTTCATTTTCTACCAAATGAGACAAATCAATTTCTTGTTTTATTAATCCAAAACGATTTTCATCCAGTAAAACTTCTTCTGTTTGAATATCATTATAAAAACAAACTTCAAATTTTTTACAACGATCAATCAAAAGTTTTTTCTCTTGAATTAAATTGAAATTTACAGTCTTTTCACTATTTATTTTTTCACATTTTTCATTAGCTTCTTCAAAAGAAGACATTGGAAGTCTCACATTTTCAATCTGTACATATTTTGAAATGTTATTAATTATTGCATTTTGCAAAATATTCATTCCAATCCAATAATGCACCCGTAAGCTGCTGGGAAATCACAATCTTTTAAGACTTGAATCTCAACCATCACATTTTTACGTGCAAGTTTCAAAGTACCATAAACTAAGCCCACTGTGTGAATGATATTTTCACTAATTCCTTTAATTGAAACTTTTAACTCAGGAATTATTTGAGCATTAGCATTAAGTAATGACTGACGAATTATAGAACAACTTGCTCCAGTGTCAAGCAAACCAACAACACATTTATTAATTAATATATCACTTAAATTTAAATTGCAATACAAGGCGTTCTGCCGATTTATATCAAGCGAGTAAATCTCGACTACAGATTTGGGACTTTCAGCAAAACCCTTTTTTAGTTTTTGATTTACATGTTGGACAGGTAGCACAATTTGGATTTGACTTCTGGTTTCCAGAATTCGCATTTTGCTGTGCATTTTGGGTATTATTGTGAGCTCTTTGATCTTGATTATTATTTTGCTTATTTTGATTTGCATTACGCTCAAAGTAACTTTGTGATTGATTATTATTATAATTCCTGTTAAAATTATTATTGCGATTTTGATTGTTATATCTTCCATAATCATTTTGATAACCAAAATTATTGCCAAATCTTGGCTGATAACTTCTGTTAGCAAAACCATTATAATTTCCTCTTTGTTGTTGGTTATTGTGAGCATAATAATCTTTTCCATTCTGATTACTTTGATTATGATTTTTATAACCCTGACTTTGATATCCCTGATTTTGATATCCCTGATTTTGATAACCCTGATTTTGATTCTGCTGTTTTGGTTGCAAATACTCATGCATGTGATTGACTTGTTCATTTGCTTCAATTGCTTTTTGGTCCAATAAAATATTGGCCACATTCATACCACTTATTGTAAGTGAAGTAGAATGTAAACATTCCTGCTTTTCAAGCATTTCAACCAGTTCTTCAAATTTAGCATTTATTTGCATTTGAGCAAATAATTTTAATCTATCGAGCAAACCATTAATTAAGGCTTGCTTCATGATACTTTCCATGTCTAAATCATTTCCATTATTTTGCATCAAAATGTACTTCTTTGAGCATACAATCTATTAACGAAACATTGAATTGATTCGTTTGTTTTCTGCTTCAAAGTGAACATCTGAATGTAGAACGAATATGATGTCGTTTTTTTTTTTTAAAGTAATGATTTTTTAAAGCTGTTTTAAAATCATCAAAAGTAGCAAATTCTTTGTCTTTAAATGCCAGAAAAATATTACTATTCAGCTTCAACTTCATAAATGAAATGACAGTCTGAACATCTTCAGGCTCAATAGGATCAAGAGACTTATAGACCATTTCACAAGATGCTAAAAATTTCGGCACCTCGTTAGAGTCATTTGAAAGCTCGCCAATAAACTTAAAATGATCTTGTATTTTTTTATCCATATTGATTTTTAAATTTCTCAAATGATCACTAAGATTCTTTTTCTTTAATTTATATTTTCTACCTTCTAAATTAACGAGTGTTTCATCAACTTCTATTGAATTTTCGCTCGAATTACTTTTTATATCATCAGAATCAGTTTCATTCTTTAAAATTTGATTTATATCATTAATCTCAATCTTAGGAAGTTTAACTGGTGACAAAGTAGCATTTACTACTGAACTAAAAGATGTATTAAAATACTCGTCACTACTTTCTGAATCTTCATTAGCTAAAATATTGCTTATTTTATTCTTGGCATCTATTTTCGCTGTTCGACTCATATATAAAAACTATTTTTTAGGTGTAAAACACATAAAAACAGGAATTAACAAAGTTTCAAACAAAATATCAAAATCAAAACCACAACATAAGATACTTTATAAAATATTAAAAAATCAAATAGAACAATGCTTCACAAAAATCATCACTTACAAGGTCATTAATCAAAAACTAATATAGCAACAATCAAATATACAAAAATTTTAATAACTTGAAAACATTATATAACGTAATTAATATATATACACTCAGAAAATTCACTCAATAACCAAATTTATAAATAATTAAAACTTAAAAACTCACCCTACTAATTTGAGGACGAAAAACATCTCAGATCTCCACCACTGTAACTTCTTGAGTTTACTATTTAACTTTATTATATACTTTTAAATCAGTTTACAATTAGAAATCTATCTAGACTATCTATCAAGCTCCTAGCAGCTTGATGTCCCACACAGTTCTGTCCTCAAGTCCTTCTTTTCGTCTCCTTTTATACCTAAACAGGTATCTTGTTTATTGCTGGACTGCTCTAATCTCGGCTCTAATGGTAGACCTCTACCTGATGAATATTTTCTGGTACAGGACCTTTTCGTTAGGTATAGTTGAGGAGGAGGTAACCGTTACTGGTTTATTATTAAGTTGCTTTATTACTGAGAAAGCAATTCAAATGACAATCATAACGGTAAATACTTAGACCGTAAAGATATTTAATATATCTTTTAAAAAAGGATGATTCCTCTTTATTCTGTAGAATCATAAATATTTAAGTTCTACTATTTAAAATAGGGTCTAGACTGACCGCTACACTTTTCTTTTAATTTTATTCTTTGTAGTAACTACAGTTTTCATATTATTAATTGAATTGGCATGCAAGACAGTTCAATAAAGGGCGCAAATGCTACAAAAGTTATATATTTCGTTAGCATTTGAATGATTTTAAATATAGTGAAGACTTGAAATACAGTCGGCTACGGCAATTTTTGGCAGCCTCTTTAGAAGGCTTATTAAATAAACAAAAATAAAAATTCACTTTATAGCTTTTCTATTAATTTTATTCCTTGTAGTAACTACAGTTTTCATATTATTAATTGAATTGGCATGCAAGACAGTTCAATAAAGGTCGCAAATGCTACAAAAGTTATATATTTCGTTAGCATTTGAATGATTTTAAATATAGTGACGACTTGAAATACAGTCGGCTACGGCAATTTTTGGCAGCCTCTTTAGAAGGCTTATTAAATAAACAAAAATAAAAATTCACTTTATAGCTTTTCTATTAATTTTATTCTTTGTAGTAACTACAGTTTTCATATTATTAATTGAATTGGCATGCAAGACAGTTCAATAAAGGTCGCAAATGCTACAAAAGTTATATATTTCGTTAGCATTTGAATGATTTTAAACATAGTGACGACTTGAAATACAGTCGGCTACGGCAATTTTTGGTAGCCTCTTTAGAAGGCTTATTAAATAAACAATAATAAAAATTCACTTTATAGCTTTTCTTTTAATTTTATTCTTTGTAGTAACTACAGTTTTCATATTATTAATTGAATTGGCATGCAAGACAGTTCAGTAAAGGTCGCAAATGCTACAAAAGTTATATATTTCGTTAGCATTTGAATGATTTTAAATATAGTGACGACTTGAAATACAGTCGGCTACGGCAATTTTTGGCAGCCTCTTTAGAAGGCTTATTAAATAAACAAAAATAAAAATTCACTTTATAGCTTTTCTATTCATTTTATTCCTTGTAGTAACTACAGTTTTCATTTTAATGATTGAATTGGTCTGCAAGACAGTTCAATAAAGGTCACAAATGCTACAAAAGTTATATATTTCGTTAGCATTTGAATGATTTTAAACATAGTGACGACTTGAAATACAGTCGGCTACGGCAATTTTTGGTAGCCTCTTTAGAAGGCTTATTAAATAAACAATAATAAAAATTCACTTTATAGCTTTTCTATTAATTTTATTCTTTGTAGTAACTACAGTTTTCATATTATTAATTGAATTGGCATGCAAGACAGTTCAGTAAAGGTCGCAAATGCTACAAAAGTTATATATTTCGTTAGCATTTGAATGATTTTAAATATAGTGAAGACTTGAAATACAGTCGGCTACGGCAATTTTTGGCAGCCTCTTTAGAAGGCTTATTAAATAAACAAAAATAAAAATTCACTTTATAGCTTTTCTATTAATTTTATTCCTTGTAGTAACTACAGTTTTCATATTATTAATTGAATTGGCATGCAAGACAGTTCAATAAAGGTCGCAAATGCTACAAAAGTTATATATTTCGTTAGCATTTGAATGATTTTAAATATAGTGACGACTTGAAATACAGTCGGCTACGGCAATTTTTGGCAGCCTCTTTAGAATGCTTATTAAATAAACAATAATAAAAATTCACTTTATAGCTTTTCTATTAATTTTATTCTTTGTAGTAACTACAGTTTTCATATTATTAATTGAATTGGCATGCAAGACAGTTCAGTAAAGGTCGCAAATGCTACAAAAGTTATATATTTCGTTAGCATTTGAATGATTTTAAATATAGTGAAGACTTGAAATACAGTCGGCTACGGCAATTTTTGGCAGCCTCTTTAGAAGGCTTATTAAATAAACAATAATAAAAATTCACTTTATAGCTTTTCTTTTAATTTTATTCTTTGTTGTAACTACAGTTTTCATATTATTAATTGAATTGGCATGCAAGACAGTTCAATAAAGGTCGCAAATGCTACAAAAGCTATATATTTCGTTAGCATTTGAATGATTTTAAATATAGTGACGACTTGAAATACAGTCGGCTACGGCAATTTTTGGCAGCCTCTTTAGAAGGCTTATTAAATAAACAAAAATAAAAATTCACTTTATAGCTTTTCTTTTAATATTATTCCTTGTAGTAACTACAGTTTTCATATTATTAATTGAATTGGCATGCAAGACAGTTCAATAAAGGTCGCAAATGCTACAAAAGTTATATATTTCGTTAGCATTTGAATGATTTTAAATATAGTGACGACTTGAAATACAGTCGGCTACGGCAATTTTTGGCAGCCTCTTTAGAAGGCTTATTAAATAAACAAAAATAAAAATTCACTTTATAGCTTTTCTTTTAATATTATTCCTTGTAGTAACTACAGTTTTCATATTATTAATTGAATTGGCATGCAAGACAGTTCAATAAAGGTCGCAAATGCTACAAAAGTTATATATTTCGTTAGCATTTGAATGATTTTAAATATAGTGACGACTTGAAATACAGTCGGCTACGGCAATTTTTGGCAGCCTCTTTAGAAGGCTTATTAAAGAAAAAATAATAAAAATTCACTTTATAGCTTTTCTATTAATTTTATTGTTTGTAGTAACTACAGTTTTCAAATTATTAATTAAATTGGCCTGCAAGACAGTTCAATAAAGGTCGCAAATGCTACAAAAGTTATATATTTCGTTAGCATTTGAATGATTTTAAATATAGTGACGACTTGAAATACAGTCGGCTACGGCAATTTTTGGCAGCCTCTTTAGAAGGCTTATTAAATAAACAATAATAAAAATTCACTTTATAGCTTTTCTTTTAATTTTATTCTTTGTAGTAACTACAGTTTTCATATTATTAATTGAATTGGCATGCAAGACAGTTCAATAAAGGTCGCAAATGCTACAAAAGTTATATATTTCGTTAGCATTTGAATGATTTTAAATATAGTGACGACTTGAAATACAGTCGGCTACGGCAATTTTTGGCAGCCTCTTTAGAAGGCTTATTAAATAAACAATAATAAAAATTCACATTATAGCTTTTCTTTTAATTTTATTCTTTGTAGTAACTTTAGTTTTCATATTATTAATTGAATTGGCATGCAAGACAGTTCAATAAAGGTCGCAAATGCTACAAAAGTTATATATTTCGTTAGAATATGAATGATTTTAAATATAGTGACGACTTGAAATACAGTCGGCTACGGCAATTTTTGGCAGCCTCTTTAGAAGGCTTATTAAATAAACAATAATAAAAATTCACTTTATAGCTTTTCTATTAATTTTATTCTTTGTAGAAACTACAGTTTTCATTTTAATGATTGAATTGGCATGCAAGACAGTTCAGTAAAGGTCGCAAATGCTACAAAAAATAAATATTTCGTTAGCATTTGAATGATTTTAAACATAGTGACGACTTGAAATACAGTCGGCTACGGCAATTTTTGGCAGCCTCTTTAGAAGGCTTATTAAATAAACAAAAATAAAAATTCACTTTATAGCTTTTCTTTTAATTTTATTGTTTGTAGTAACTACAGTTTTCAAATTATTAATTGAATTGTTCTGCAAGACAGTTCAATAAAGGTCGCAAATGCTACAAAAGTTATATATTTCGTTAGCATTTGAATGATTTTAAATATAGTGACGACTTGAAATACAGTCGGCTACGGCAATTTTTGGCAGCCTCTTTAGAAGGCTTATTAAATAAACAATAATAAAAATTCACTTTATAGCTTTTCTTTTAATTTTATTCTTTGTAGTAACTTTAGTTTTCATATTATTAATTGAATTGGCATGCAAGACAGTTCAATAAAGGTCGCAAATGCTACAAAAGTTATATATTTCGTTAGAATATGAATGATTTTAAATATAGTGACGACTTGAAATACAGTCGGCTACGGCAATTTTTGGCAGCCTCTTTAGAAGGCTTATTAAATAAACAATAATAAAAATTCACTTTATAGCTTTTCTTTTAATTTTATTCTTTGTAGTAACTACAGTTTTCATATTATTAATTGAATTGGCATGCAAGACAGTTCAATAAAGGTCGCAAATGCTACAAAAGTTATATATTTCGTTAGCATTTGAATGATTTTAAATATAGTGACGACTTGAAATACAGTCGGCTACGGCAATTTTTGGCAGCCTCTTTAGAAGGCTTATTAAATAAACAATAATAAAAATTCACATTATAGCTTTTCTTTTAATTTTATTCTTTGTAGTAACTTTAGTTTTCATATTATTAATTGAATTGGCATGCAAGACAGTTCAATAAAGGTCGCAAATGCTACAAAAGTTATATATTTCGTTAGAATATGAATGATTTTAAATATAGTGACGACTTGAAATACAGTCGGCTACGGCAATTTTTGGCAGCCTCTTTAGAAGGCTTATTAAATAAACAATAATAAAAATTCACTTTATAGCTTTTCTATTAATTTTATTCTTTGTAGAAACTACAGTTTTCATTTTAATGATTGAATTGGCATGCAAGACAGTTCAGTAAAGGTCGCAAATGCTACAAAAAATAAATATTTCGTTAGCATTTGAATGATTTTAAACATAGTGACGACTTGAAATACAGTCGGCTACGGCAATTTTTGGCAGCCTCTTTAGAAGGCTTATTAAATAAACAAAAATAAAAATTCACTTTATAGCTTTTCTTTTAATTTTATTGTTTGTAGTAACTACAGTTTTCAAATTATTAATTGAATTGTTCTGCAAGACAGTTCAATAAAGGTCGCAAATGCTACAAAAGTTATATATTTCGTTAGCATTTGAATGATTTTAAATATAGTGACGACTTGAAATACAGTCGGCTACGGCAATTTTTGGCAGCCTCTTTAGAAGGCTTATTAAATAAACAATAATAAAAATTCACTTTATAGCTTTTCTTTTAATTTTATTCTTTGTAGTAACTTTAGTTTTCATATTATTAATTGAATTGGCATGCAAGACAGTTCAATAAAGGTCGCAAATGCTACAAAAGTTATATATTTCGTTAGAATATGAATGATTTTAAATATAGTGACGACTTGAAATACAGTCGGCTACGGCAATTTTTGGCAGCCTCTTTAGAAGGCTTATTAAATAAACAATAATAAAAATTCACTTTATAGCTTTTCTATTAATTTTATTCTTTGTAGAAACTACAGTTTTCATTTTAATGATTGAATTGGCATGCAAGACAGTTCAGTAAAGGTCGCAAATGCTACAAAAAATAAATATTTCGTTAGCATTTGAATGATTTTAAACATAGTGACGACTTGAAATACAGTCGGCTACGGCAATTTTTGGCAGCCTCTTTAGAAGGCTTATTAAATAAACAAAAATAAAAATTCACTTTATAGCTTTTCTTTTCATTTTATTGTTTGTAGTAACTACAGTTTTCAAATTATTAATTGAATTGTTCTGCAAGACAGTTCAATAAAGGTCGCAAATGCTACAAAAGTTATATATTTCGTTAGCATTTGAATGATTTTAAATATAGTGACGACTTGAAATACAGTCGGCTACGGCAATTTTTGGCAGCCTCTTTAGAAGGCTTATTAAATAAACAAAAATAAAAATTCACTTTATAGCTTTTCTATTCATTTTATTCCTTGTAGTAACTACAGTTTTCATTTTAATGATTGAATTGGTTTGCAAGACAGTTCAATAAAGGTCGCAAATGCTACAAAAGTTATATATTTCGTTAGCATTTGAATGATTTTAAACATAGTGACGACTTGAAATACAGTCGGCTACGGCAATTTTTGGCAGCCTCTTTAGAAGGCTTATTAAATAAACAATAATAAAAATTCACTTTATAGCTTTTCTATTAATTTTATTCTTTGTAGTAACTACAGTTTTCATATTATTAATTGAATTGGCATGCAAGACAGTTCAGTAAAGGTCGCAAATGCTACAAAAGTTATATATTTCGTTAGCATTTGAATGATTTTAAATATAGTGAAGACTTGAAATACAGTCGGCTACGGCAATTTTTGGCAGCCTCTTTAGAAGGCTTATTAAATAAACAAAAATAAAAATTCACTTTATAGCTTTTCTATTAATTTTATTCCTTGTAGTAACTACAGTTTTCATATTATTAATTGAATTGGCATGCAAGACAGTTCAATAAAGGTCAAAATGCTACAAAAGTTATATATTTCGTTAGCATTTGAATGATTTTAAATATAGTGACGACTTGAAATACAGTCGGCTACGGCAATTTTTGGCAGCCTCTTTAGAAGGCTTATTAAATAAACAAAAATAAAAATTCACTTTATAGCTTTTCTATTAATTTTATTCCTTGTAGTAACTACAGTTTTCATATTATTAATTGAATTGGCATGCAAGACAGTTCAATAAAGGTCGCAAATGCTACAAAAGTTATATATTTCGTTAGCATTTGAATGATTTTAAATATAGTGACGACTTGAAATACAGTCGGCTACGGCAATTTTTGGCAGCCTCTTTAGAAGGCTTATTAAATAAACAAAAATAAAAATTCTTCTTATAGCTTTTCTATTAATTTTATTCCTTGTAGTAACTACAGTTTTCATATTATTAATTGAATTGGCATGCAAGACAGTTCAATAAAGGTCGCAAATGCTACAAAAGTTATATATTTCGTTAGCATTTGAATGATTTTAAATATAGTGACGACTTGAAATACAGTCGGCTACGGCAATTTTTGGCAGCCTCTTTAGAAGGCTTATTAAAGAAAAAATAATAAAAATTCACTTTATAGCTTTTCTATTAATTTTATTGTTTGTAGTAACTACAGTTTTCAAATTATTAATTAAATTGGCCTGCAAGACAGTTCAATAAAGGTCGCAAATGCTACAAAAGTTATATATTTCGTTAGCATTTGAATGATTTTAAATATAGTGACGACTTGAAATACAGTCGGCTACGGCAATTTTTGGCAGCCTCTTTAGAAGGCTTATTAAATAAACAAAAATAAAAATTCACTTTATAGCTTTTCTATTAATTTTATTTCTTGTAGTAACTACAGTTTTCATATTATTAATTGAATTGGCATGCAAGACAGTTCAATAAAGGTCGCAAATGCTACAAAAGTTATATATTTCGTTAGCATTTGAATGATTTTAAACAAAGTGACGACTTGAAATACAGTCGGCTACGGCAATTTTTGGCAGCCTCTTTAGAAGGCTTATTAAATAAACAATAATAAAAATTCACTTTATAGCTTTTCTTTTAATTTTATTCTTTGTAGTAACTACAGTTTTCATATTATTAATTGAATTGGCATGCAAGACAGTTCAATAAAGGTCGCAAATGCTACAAAAGTTATATATTTCGTTAGCATTTGAATGATTTTAAATATAGTGACGACTTGAAATACAGTCGGCTACGGCAATTTTTGGCAGCCTCTTTAGAAGGCTTATTAAATAAACAATAATAAAAATTCTTTTTATAGCTTTTCTTTTAATTTTATTCTTTGTAGTAACTACAGTTTTCATATTATTAATTGAATTGGCATGCAAGACAGTTCAATAAAGGTCGCAAATGCTACAAAAGTTATATATTTCGTTAGCATTTGAATGATTTTAAATATAGTGAAGACTTGAAATACAGTCGGCTACGGCAATTTTTGGCAGCCTCTTTAGAAGGCTTATTAAATAAACAATAATAAAAATTCACTTTATAGCTTTTCTCTTAATTTTATTCCTTGTAGTAACTACAGTTTTCATATTATTAATTGAATTGGCATGCAAGACAGTTCAATAAAGGGCGCAAATGCTACAAAAGTTATATATTTCGTTAGCATTTGAATGATTTTAAATATAGTGACGACTTGAAATACAGTCGGCTACGGCAATTTTTGGCAGCCTCTTTAGAAGGCTTATTAAATAAACAATAATAAAAATTCACTTTATAGCTTTTCTTTTAATTTTATTGTTTGCAGTAACTACAGTTTTCATATTATTAATTGAATTGGCATGCAAGACAGTTCAATAAAGGTCGCAAATGCTACAAAAGTTATATATTTCGTTAGCATTTGAATGATTTTAAATATAGTGACGACTTGAAATACAGTCGGCTACGGCAATTTTTGGCAGCCTCTTTAGAAGGCTTATTAAATAAACAAAAATAAAAATTCACTTTATAGCTTTTCTATTAATTTTATTCCTTGTAGTAACTACAGTTTTCATATTATTAATTGAATTGGCATGCAAGACAGTTCAATAAAGGTCGCAAATGCTACAAAAGTTATATATTTCGTTAGCATTTGAATGATTTTAAATATAGTGAAGACTTGAAATACAGTCGGCTACGGCAATTTTTGGCAGCCTCTTTAGAAGGCTTATTAAATAAACAATAATAAAAATTCACTTTATAGCTTTTCTTTTAATTTTATTGTTTGCAGTAACTACAGTTTTCATATTATTAATTGAATTGGCATGCAAGACAGTTCAATAAAGGTCGCAAATGCTACAAAAGTTATATATTTCGTTAGCATTTGAATGATTTTAAATATAGTGACGACTTGAAATACAGTCGGCTACGGCAATTTTTGGCAGCCTCTTTAGAAGGCTTATTAAATAAACAATAATAAAAATTCACTTTATAGCTTTTCTTTTAATTTTATTCTTTGTAGTAACTACAGTTTTCATATTATTAATTGAATTGGCATGCAAGACAGTTCAATAAAGGTCGCAAATGCTACAAAAGTTATATATTTCGTTAGAATATGAATGATTTTAAATATAGTGACGACTTGAAATACAGTCGGCTACGGCAATTTTTGGCAGCCTCTTTAGAAGGCTTATTAAATAAACAATAATAAAAATTCACTTTATAGCTTTTCTATTAATTTTATTCTTTGTAGAAACTACAGTTTTCATTTTAATGATTTAATTGGCATGCAAGACAGTTCAGTAAAGGTCGCAAATGCTACAAAAAATAAATATTTCGTTAGCATTTGAATGATTTTAAACATAGTGACGACTTGAAATACAGTCGGCTACGGCAATTTTTGGCAGCCTCTTTAGAAGGCTTTGAAGCGTACTGGTTCTCGGCTCACTATGTGAAAGGCTTGGTGGTTAGGTTATTCTCACTTTTATTTACGATTCACAAGTGAGGTTAGGTTTATTGTTCTACGTTAAGCTGTTACTGTTTTACAATCACTATATCTTATCACTATTCTTCCCTAACTATTCTTATCGACCACTCATCTTACCAAAACGCATGATTACTGTTGCTGAAGCTAAGCTGAGATGAGATGTGTTGGCCGGATCCTTTGTTGGCGTTCCTCGTGTTGGCTGGGCACGTGAGGTGTTGGTGAGACGGACTTGGAGCTCTGGTGGATGCATGGGGGTGGTTGGGTGCGATCTAAAATATAAAACCGTTGTAGCACCTTGGCTCAGCGTCGGCGTTCTTGCTCTATTACCTTTCTTAGGCGTCGCTGACCTTCCATAATTAATTATCATTCCATTCCACTTAAATATAAATTCACTCCACTGTTTCCCGTTCAACGCACAAATATCGAATGATGCGATTATCAAATTCATCTCTTTGCTCTTGTTGCTTGTTTGTGTGTTACGTTGCATTCGTTGATAAGGTAATTGAGTGGTGTGAGTGGTCATTACTATCTATATATCTAATTGCTTTATCATTAAAGGCTATTTACTTATAATAGTCCATAGAATTAAATATCGGACCGCTACAGCTTATTAAATAAACAAAAATAAAAATTCACTTTATAGCTTTTCTATTAATTTTATTCCTTGTAGTAACTACAGTTTTCATATTATTAATTGAATTGGCATGCAAGACAGTTCAATAAAGGTCGCAAATGCTACAAAAGTTATATATTTCGTTAGCATTTGAATGATTTTAAATATAGTGACGACTTGAAATACAGTCGGCTACGGCAATTTTTGGCAGCCTCTTTAGAAGGCTTATTAAATAAACAAAAATAAAAATTCACTTTATAGCTTTTCTTTTAATTTTATTCCTTGTAGTAACTACAGTTTTCATATTATTAATTGAATTGGCATGCAAGACAGTTCAATAAAGGTCGCAAATGCTACAAAAGTTATATATTTCGTTAGTATTTGAATGATTTTAAATATAGTGACGACTTGAAATACAGTCGGCTACGGCAATTTTTGGCAGCCTCTTTAGAAGGCTTATTAAAGAAAAAATAATAAAAATTCACTTTATAGCTTTTCTATTAATTTTATTGTTTGTAGTAACTACAGTTTTCAAATTATTAATTAAATTGGCCTGCAAGACAGTTCAATAAAGGTCGCAAATGCTACAAAAGTTATATATTTCGTTAGCATTTGAATGATTTTAAACATAGTGACGACTTGAAATACAGTCGGCTACGGCAATTTTTGGCAGCCTCTTTAGAAGGCTTATTAAATAAACAATAATAAAAATTCACTTTATAGCTTTTCTTTTAATTTTATTCTTTGTAGTAACTACAGTTTTCATATTATTAATTGAATTGGCATGCAAGACAGTTCAATAAAGGTCGCAAATGCTACAAAAGTTATATATTTCGTTAGCATTTGAATGATTTTAAATATAGTGACGACTTGAAATACAGTCGGCTACGGCAATTTTTGGCAGCCTCTTTAGAAGGCTTATTAAATAAACAATAATAAAAATTCACTTTATAGCTTTTCTATTAATTTTATTCTTTGTAGAAACTACAGTTTTCATTTTAATGATTGAATTGGCATGCAAGACAGTTCAGTAAAGGTCGCAAATGCTACAAAAAATAAATATTTCGTTAGCATTTGAATGATTTTAAACATAGTGACGACTTGAAATACAGTCGGCTACGGCAATTTTTGGCAGCCTCTTTAGAAGGCTTATTAAATAAACAAAAATAAAAATTCACTTTATAGCTTTTCTTTTAATTTTATTGTTTGTAGTAACTACAGTTTTCAAATTATTAATTGAATTGTTCTGCAAGACAGTTCAATAAAGGTCGCAAATGCTACAAAAGTTATATATTTCGTTAGCATTTGAATGATTTTAAATATAGTGACGACTTGAAATACAGTCGGCTACGGCAATTTTTGGCAGCCTCTTTAGAAGGCTTATTAAATAAACAAAAATAAAAATTCACTTTATAGCTTTTCTATTCATTTTATTCCTTGTAGTAACTACAGTTTTCATTTTAATGATTGAATTGGTCTGCAAGACAGTTCAATAAAGGTCGCAAATGCTACAAAAGTTATATATTTCGTTAGCATTTGAATGATTTTAAACATAGTGACGACTTGAAATACAGTCGGCTACGGCAATTTTTGGCAGCCTCTTTAGAAGGCTTATTAAATAAACAATAATAAAAATTCACTTTATAGCTTATCTATTAATTTTATTCTTTGTAGTAACTACAGTTTTCATATTATTAATTGAATTGGCATGCAAGACAGTTCAGTAAAGGTCGCAAATGCTACAAAAGTTATATATTTCGTTAGCATTTGAATGATTTTAAATATAGTGAAGACTTGAAATACAGTCGGCTACGGCAATTTTTGGCAGCCTCTTTAGAAGGCTTATTAAATAAACAAAAATAAAAATTCACTTTATAGCTTTTCTATTAATTTTATTCCTTGTAGTAACTACAGTTTTCATATTATTAATTGAATTGGCATGCAAGACAGTTCAATAAAGGTCATAAATGCTACAAAAGTTATATATTTCGTTAGCATTTGAATGATTTTAAATATAGTGACGACTTGAAATACAGTCGGCTACGGCAATTTTTGGCAGCCTCTTTAGAAGGCTTATTAAATAAACAAAAATAAAAATTCACTTTATAGCTTTTCTATTAATTTTATTCCTTGTAGTAACTACAGTTTTCATATTATTAATTGAATTGGCATGCAAGACAGTTCATTAAAGGTCATAAATGCTACAAAAGTTATATATTTCGTTAGCATTTGAATGATTTTAAATATAGTGACGACTTGAAATACAGTCGGCTACGGCAATTTTTGGCAGCCTCTTTAGAAGGCTTATTAAATAAACAAAAATAAAAATTCACTTTATAGCTTTTCTATTAATTTTATTCCTTGTAGTAACTACAGTTTTCATATTATTAATTGAATTGGCATGCAAGACAGTTCAATAAAGGTCATAAATGCTACAAAAAGTTATATATTTCGTTAGCATTTGAATGATTTTAAATATAGTGACGACTTGAAATACAGTCGGCTACGGCAATTTTTGGCAGTCTCTTTAGAAGGCTTATTAAAGAAAAAATAATAAAAATTCACTTTATAGCTTTTCTATTAATTTTATTGTTTGTAGTAACTACAGTTTTCAAATTATTAATTAAATTGGCCTGCAAGACAGTTCAATAAAGGTCGCAAATGCTACAAAAGTTATATATTTCGTTAGCATTTGAATGATTTTAAATATAGTGACGACTTGAAATACAGTCGGCTACGGCAATTTTTGGCAGCCTCTTTAGAAGGCTTATTAAATAAACAAAAATAAAAATTCACTTTATAGCTTTTCTATTAATTTTATTTCTTGTAGTAACTACAGTTTTCATATTATTGATTGAATTGGCATGCAAGACAGTTCAATAAAGGTCGCAAATGCTACAAAAGTTATATATTTCGTTAGCATTTGAATGATTTTAAATATAGTGACGACTTGAAATACAGTCGGCTACGGCAATTTTTGGCAGCCTCTTTAGAAGGCTTATTAAAGAAAAAATAATAAAAATTCACTTTATAGCTTTTCTATTAATTTTATTGTTTGTAGTAACTACAGTTTTCAAATTATTAATTAAATTGGCCTGCAAGACAGTTCAATAAAGGTCGCAAATGCTACAAAAGTTATATATTTCGTTAGCATTTGAATGATTTTAAACATAGTGACGACTTGAAATACAGTCGGCTACGGCAATTTTTGGCAGCCTCTTTAGAAGGCTTATTAAATAAACAATAATAAAAATTCACTTTATAGCTTTTCTTTTAATTTTATTCTTTGTTGTAACTACAGTTTTCATATTATTAATTGAATTGGCATGCAAGACAGTTCAATAAAGGTCATAAATGCTACAAAAGCTATATATTTCGTTAGCATTTGAATGATTTTAAATATAGTGACGACTTGAAATACAGTCGGCTACGGCAATTTTTGGCAGCCTCTTTAGAAGGCTTATTAAATAAACAATAATAAAAATTCACTTTATAGCTTTTCTTTTAATTTTATTCTTTGTAGTAACTACAGTTTTCATATTATTAATTGAATTGGCATGCAAGACAGTTCAATAAAGGTCATAAATGCTACAAAAGTTATATATTTCGTTAGCATTTGAATGATTTTAAACATAGTGACGACTTGAAATACAGTCGGCTACGGCAATTTTTGGCAGCCTCTTTAGAAGGCTTATTAAATAAACAAAAATAAAAATTCACTTTATAGCTTTTCTATTAATTTTATTCCTTGTAGTAACTACAGTTTTCATATTATTAATTGAATTAGCCTGCAAGACAGTTCAATAAAGGTCGCAAATGCTACAAAAGTTATATATTTCGTTAGCATTTGAATGATTTTAAACATAGTGACGACTTGAAATACAGTCGGCTACGGCAATTTTGGCAGCCTCTTTAGAAGGCTTATTAAATAAACAAAAATAAAAATTCACTTTATAGCTTTTCTATTAATTTTATTGTTTGTAGTAACTACAGTTTTCAAATTATTAATTAAATTGGCCTGCAAGACAGTTCAATAAAGGTCGCAAATGCTACAAAAGTTATATATTTCGTTAGCATTTGAATGATTTTAAACATAGTGACGACTTGAAATACAGTCGGCTACGGCAATTTTGGCAGCCTCTTTAGAAGGCTTATTAAAGAAAAAAATAATAAAAATTCACTTTATAGCTTTTCTATTAATTTTATTGTTTGTAGTAACTACAGTTTTCAAATTATTAATTAAATTGGCCTGCAAGACAGTTCAATAAAGGTCGCAAATGCTACAAAAGTTATATATTTCGTTAGCATTTGAATGATTTTAAACATAGTGACGACTTGAAATACAGTCGGCTACGGCAATTTTTGGCAGCCTCTTTAGAAGGCTTATTAAATAAACAAAAATAAAAATTCACTTTATAGCTTTTCTATTAATTTTATTGTTTGTAGTAACTACAGTTTTCATATTATTAATTGAATTAGCCTGCAAGACAGTTCAGTAAAGGTCGCAATGCTACAAAAGTTATATATTTCGTTAGCATTTGAATGATTTTAAACATAGTGACGACTTGAAATACAGTCGGCTACGGCAATTTTTGGCAGCCTCTTTAGAAGGCTTATTAAATAAACAAAAATAAAAATTCACTTTATAGCTTTTCTATTAATTTTATTCCTTGTAGTAACTACAGTTTTCATATTATTAATTGAATTGGCATGCAAGACAGTTCAGTAAAGGTCGCAAATGCTACAAAAGTTATATATTTCGTTAGCATTTGAATGATTTTAAATATAGTGAAGACTTGAAATACAGTCGGCTACGGCAATTTTTGGCAGCCTCTTTAGAAGGCTTATTAAATAAACAAAAATAAAAATTCACTTTATAGCTTTTCTATTAATTTTATTCCTTGTAGTAACTACAGTTTTCATATTATTAATTGAATTGGCATGCAAGACAGTTCAATAAAGGTCGCAAATGCTACAAAAGTTATATATTTCGTTAGCATTTGAATGATTTTAAATATAGTGACGACTTGAAATACAGTCGGCTACGGCAATTTTTGGCAGCCTCTTTAGAAGGCTTATTAAATAAACAAAAATAAAAATTCACTTTATAGCTTTTCTATTAATTTTATTCCTTGTAGTAACTACAGTTTTCATATTATTAATTGAATTGGCATGCAAGACAGTTCAATAAAGGTCGCAAATGCTACAAAAGTTATATATTTCGTTAGCATTTGAATGATTTTAAATATAGTGACGACTTGAAATACAGTCGGCTACGGCAATTTTTGGCAGCCTCTTTAGAAGGCTTATTAAATAAACAAAAATAAAAATTCACTTTATAGCTTTTCTATTAATTTTATTCCTTGTAGTAACTACAGTTTTCATATTATTAATTGAATTGGCATGCAAGACAGTTCAATAAAGGTCATAAAATGCTACAAAAGTTATATATTTCGTTAGCATTTGAATGATTTTAAATATAGTGACGACTTGAAATACAGTCGGCTACGGCAATTTTTGGCAGCCTCTTTAGAAGGCTTATTAAAGAAAAAATAATAAAAATTCACTTTATAGCTTTTCTATTAATTTTATTGTTTGTAGTAACTACAGTTTTCAAATTATTAATTAAATTGGCCTGCAAGACAGTTCAATAAAGGTCGCAAATGCTACAAAAGTTATATATTTCGTTAGCATTTGAATGATTTTAAATATAGTGACGACTTGAAATACAGTCGGCTACGGCAATTTTTGGCAGCCTCTTTAGAAGGCTTATTAAATAAACAAAAATAAAAATTCACTTTATAGCTTTTCTATTAATTTTATTTCTTGTAGTAACTACAGTTTTCATATTATTGATTGAATTGGCATGCAAGACAGTTCAATAAAGGTCGCAAATGCTACAAAAAGTTATATATTTCGTTAGCATTTGAATGATTTTAAATATAGTGACGACTTGAAATACAGTCGGCTACGGCAATTTTGGCAGCCTCTTTAGAAGGCTTATTAAAGAAAAAATAATAAAAATTCACTTTATAGCTTTTCTATTAATTTTATTGTTTGTAGTAACTACAGTTTTCAAATTATTAATTAAATTGGCCTGCAAGACAGTTCAATAAAGGTCGCAAATGCTACAAAAGTTATATATTTCGTTAGCATTTGAATGATTTTAAACATAGTGACGACTTGAAATACAGTCGGCTACGGCAATTTTTGGCAGCCTCTTTAGAAGGCTTATTAAATAAACAATAATAAAAATTCACTTTATAGCTTTTCTTTTAATTTTATTCTTTGTTGTAACTACAGTTTTCATATTATTAATTGAATTGGCATGCAAGACAGTTCAATAAAGGTCGCAAATGCTACAAAAGCTATATATTTCGTTAGCATTTGAATGATTTTAAATATAGTGACGACTTGAAATACAGTCGGCTACGGCAATTTTTGGCAGCCTCTTTAGAAGGCTTATTAAATAAACAATAATAAAAATTCACTTTATAGCTTTTCTTTTAATTTTATTCTTTGTAGTAACTACAGTTTTCATATTATTAATTGAATTGGCATGCAAGACAGTTCAATAAAGGTCGCAAATGCTACAAAAGTTATATATTTCGTTAGCATTTGAATGATTTTAAACATAGTGACGACTTGAAATACAGTCGGCTACGGCAATTTTTGGCAGCCTCTTTAGAAGGCTTATTAAATAAACAAAAATAAAAATTCACTTTATAGCTTTTCTATTAATTTTATTCCTTGTAGTAACTACAGTTTTCATATTATTAATTGAATTAGCCTGCAAGACAGTTCAATAAAGGTCGCAAATGCTACAAAAGTTATATATTTCGTTAGCATTTGAATGATTTTAAACATAGTGACGACTTGAAATACAGTCGGCTACGGCAATTTTTGGCAGCCTCTTTAGAAGGTTTATTAAAGAAAAAATAATAAAAATTCACTTTATAGCTTTTCTATTAATTTTATTGTTTGTAGTAACTACAGTTTTCAAATTATTAATTAAATTGGCCTGCAAGACAGTTCAATAAAGGTCGCAAATGCTACAAAAGTTATATATTTCGTTAGCATTTGAATGATTTTAAACATAGTGACGACTTGAAATACAGTCGGCTACGGCAATTTTTGGCAGCCTCTTTAGAAGGCTTATTAAAGAAAAAATAATAAAAATTCACTTTATAGCTTTTCTATTAATTTTATTGTTTGTAGTAACTACAGTTTTCAAATTATTAATTAAATTGGCCTGCAAGACAGTTCAATAAAGGTCGCAAATGCTACAAAAGTTATATATTTCGTTAGCATTTGAATGATTTTAAACATAGTGACGACTTGAAATACAGTCGGCTACGGCAATTTTTGGCAGCCTCTTTAGAAGGCTTATTAAAGAAAAAATAATAAAAATTCACTTTATAGCTTTTCTATTAATTTTATTGTTTGTAGTAACTACAGTTTTCAAATTATTAATTAAATTGGCCTGCAAGACAGTTCAATAAAGGTCGCAAATGCTACAAAAGTTATATATTTCGTTAGCATTTGAATGATTTTAAAACATAGTGACGACTTGAAATACAGTCGGCTACGGCAATTTTGGCAGCCTCTTTAGAAGGCTTATTAAAGAAAAAAAAATAATAAAAATTCACTTTATAGCTTTTCTATTAATTTTATTGTTTGTAGTAACTACAGTTTTCAAATTATTAATTAAATTGGCCTGCAAGACAGTTCAATAAAGGTCGCAAATGCTACAAAAGTTATATATTTCGTTAGCATTTGAATGATTTTAAACATAGTGACGACTTGAAATACAGTCGGCTACGGCAATTTTTGGCAGCCTCTTTAGAAGGCTTATTAAATAAACAAAAATAAAAATTCACTTTATAGCTTTTCTATTAATTTTATTGTTTGTAGTAACTACAGTTTTCATATTATTAATTGAATTAGCCTGCAAGACAGTTCAGTAAAGGTCGCAATGCTACAAAAGTTATATATTTCGTTAGCATTTGAATGATTTTAAACATAGTGACGACTTGAAATACAGTCGGCTACGGCAATTTTTGGCAGCCTCTTTAGAAGGCTTATTAAATAAACAAAAATAAAAATTCACTTTATAGCTTTTCTATTAATTTTATTCCTTGTAGTAACTACAGTTTTCATATTATTAATTGAATTAGCCTGCAAGACAGTTCAGTAAAGGTCGCAATGCTACAAAAGTTATATATTTCGTTAGCATTTGAATGATTTTAAACATAGTGACGACTTGAAATACAGTCGGCTACGGCAATTTTTGGCAGCCTCTTTAGAAGGCTTATTAAATAAACAAAAATAAAAATTCACTTTATAGCTTTTCTATTAATTTTATTGTTTGTAGTAACTACAGTTTTCATATTATTAATTGAATTAGCCTGCAAGACAGTTCAGTAAAGGTCGCAATGCTACAAAAGTTATATATTTCGTTAGCATTTGAATGATTTTAAACATAGTGACGACTTGAAATACAGTCGGCTACGGCAATTTTTGGCAGCCTCTTTAGAAGGCTTATTAAATAAACAAAAATAAAAATTCACTTTATAGCTTTTCTATTAATTTTATTGTTTGTAGTAACTACAGTTGTCATATTATTAATTGAATTGGCATGCAAGACAGTTCAGTAAAGGTCGCAAATGCTACAAAAGTTATATATTTCGTTAGAATTTGAATGATTTTAAACATAGTGACGACTTGAAATACAGTCGGCTACGGCAATTTTTGGCAGCCTCTTTAGAAGGCTTATTAAATAAACAAAAATAAAAATTCACTTTATAGCTTTTCTATTAATTTTATTGTTTGTAGTAACCACAGTTTTCATATTATTAATTGAATTAGCCTGCAAGACAGTTCAGTGAAGGTCGCAATGCTACAAAAGTTATATATTTCGTTAGCATTTGAATGATTTTAAACATAGTGACGACTTGAAATACAGTCGGCTACGGCAATTTTTGGCAGCCTCTTTAGAAGGCTTATTAAATAAACAAAAATAAAAATTCACTTTATAGCTTTTCTTTTAATTTTATTCTTTGTAGTAACTACAGTTTTCATATTATTAATTGAATTGGCCTGCAAGACAGTTCAGTAAAGGTCGCAAATGCTACAAAAGTTATATATTTCGTTAGAATTTGAATGATTTTAAACATAGTGACGACTTGAAATACAGTCGGCTACGGCAATTTTTGGCAGCCTCTTTAGAAGGCTTATTAAATAAACAAAAATAAAAATTCACTTTATAGCTTTTCTATTAATTTTATTCCTTGTAGTAACTACAGTTTTCATATTATTAATTGAATTAGCCTGCAAGACAGTTCAATAAAGGTCGCAATGCTACAAAAGTTATATATTTCGTTAGCATTTGAATGATTTTAAACATAGTGACGACTTGAAATACAGTCGGCTACGGCAATTTTTGGCAGCCTCTTTAGAAGGCTTATTAAATAAACAAAAATAAAAATTCACTTTATAGCTTTTCTATTAATTTTATTCCTTGTAGTAACTACAGTTTTCATATTATTAATTGAATTGGCATGCAAGACAGTTCAATAAAGGTCGCAAATGCTACAAAAGTTATATATTTCGTTAGCATTTGAATGATTTTAAATATAGTGACGACTTGAAATACAGTCGGCTACGGCAATTTTTGGCAGCCTCTTTAGAAGGCTTATTAAATAAACAAAAATAAAAATTCACTTTATAGCTTTTCTATTAATTTTATTCCTTGTAGTAACTACAGTTTTCATATTATTAATTGAATTGGCATGCAAGACAGTTCAATAAAGGTCGCAAATGCTACAAAAGTTATATATTTCGTTAGCATTTGAATGATTTTAAATATAGTGACGACTTGAAATACAGTCGGCTACGGCAATTTTTGGCAGCCTCTTTAGAAGGCTTATTAAAGAAAAAATAATAAAAATTCACTTTATAGCTTTTCTATTAATTTTATTGTTTGTAGTAACTACAGTTTTCAAATTATTAATTAAATTGGCCTGCAAGACAGTTCAATAAAGGTCGCAAATGCTACAAAAGTTATATATTTCGTTAGCATTTGAATGATTTTAAACATAGTGACGACTTGAAATACAGTCGGCTACGGCAATTTTTGGCAGCCTCTTTAGAAGGCTTATTAAATAAACAATAATAAAAATTCACTTTATAGCTTTTCTTTTAATTTTATTCTTTGTTGTAACTACAGTTTTCATATTATTAATTGAATTGGCATGCAAGACAGTTCAATAAAGGTCGCAAATGCTACAAAAGCTATATATTTCGTTAGCATTTGAATGATTTTAAACATAGTGACGACTTGAAATACAGTCGGCTACGGCAATTTTTGGCAGCCTCTTTAGAAGGCTTATTAAATAAACAATAATAAAAATTCACTTTATAGCTTTTCTTTTAATTTTATTCTTTGTAGTAACTACAGTTTTCATATTATTAATTGAATTGGCATGCAAGACAGTTCAATAAAGGTCGCAAATGCTACAAAAGTTATATATTTCGTTAGCATTTGAATGATTTTAAACATAGTGACGACTTGAAATACAGTCGGCTACGGCAATTTTTGGCAGCCTCTTTAGAAGGCTTATTAAATAAACAAAAATAAAAATTCACTTTATAGCTTTTCTATTAATTTTATTCCTTGTAGTAACTACAGTTTTCATATTATTAATTGAATTAGCCTGCAAGACAGTTCAATAAAGGTCGCAAATGCTACAAAAGTTATATATTTCGTTAGCATTTGAATGATTTTAAACATAGTGACGACTTGAAATACAGTCGGCTACGGCAATTTTTGGCAGCCTCTTTAGAAGGCTTATTAAAGAAAAAATAATAAAAATTCACTTTATAGCTTTTCTATTAATTTTATTGTTTGTAGTAACTACAGTTTTCAAATTATTAATTAAATTGGCCTGCAAGACAGTTCAATAAAGGTCGCAAATGCTACAAAAGTTATATATTTCGTTAGCATTTGAATGATTTTAAACATAGTGACGACTTGAAATACAGTCGGCTACGGCAATTTTTGGCAGCCTCTTTAGAAGGCTTATTAAATAAACAAAAATAAAAATTCACTTTATAGCTTTTCTATTAATTTTATTGTTTGTAGTAACTACAGTTTTCAAATTATTAATTAAATTGGCCTGCAAGACAGTTCAATAAAGGTCGCAAATGCTACAAAAGTTATATATTTCGTTAGCATTTGAATGATTTTAAACATAGTGACGACTTGAAATACAGTCGGCTACGGCAATTTTTGGCAGCCTCTTTAGAAGGCTTATTAAATAAACAAAAATAAAAATTCACTTTATAGCTTTTCTATTAATTTTATTGTTTGTAGTAACTACAGTTTTCATATTATTAATTGAATTAGCCTGCAAGACAGTTCAGTAAAGGTCGCAATGCTACAAAAGTTATATATTTCGTTAGCATTTGAATGATTTTAAACATAGTGACGACTTGAAATACAGTCGGCTACGGCAATTTTTGGCAGCCTCTTTAGAAGGCTTATTAAATAAACAAAAATAAAAATTCACTTTATAGCTTTTCTATTAATTTTATTCCTTGTAGTAACTACAGTTTTCATATTATTAATTGAATTAGCCTGCAAGACAGTTCAGTAAAGGTCGCAATGCTACAAAAGCTATATATTTCGTTAGCATTTGAATGATTTTAAATATAGTGACGACTTGAAATACAGTCGGCTACGGCAATTTTTGGCAGCCTCTTTAGAAGGCTTATTAAATAAACAATAATAAAAATTCACTTTATAGCTTTTCTTTTAATTTTATTCTTTGTAGTAACTACAGTTTTCATATTATTAATTGAATTGGCATGCAAGACAGTTCAATAAAGGTCGCAAATGCTACAAAAGTTATATATTTCGTTAGCATTTGAATGATTTTAAACATAGTGACGACTTGAAATACAGTCGGCTACGGCAATTTTTGGCAGCCTCTTTAGAAGGCTTATTAAATAAACAAAAATAAAAATTCACTTTATAGCTTTTCTATTAATTTTATTCCTTGTAGTAACTACAGTTTTCATATTATTAATTGAATTAGCCTGCAAGACAGTTCAATAAAGGTCGCAAATGCTACAAAAGTTATATATTTCGTTAGCATTTGAATGATTTTAAACATAGTGACGACTTGAAATACAGTCGGCTACGGCAATTTTTGGCAGCCTCTTTAGAAGGCTTATTAAAGAAAAAATAATAAAAATTCACTTTATAGCTTTTCTATTAATTTTATTGTTTGTAGTAACTACAGTTTTCAAATTATTAATTAAATTGGCCTGCAAGACAGTTCAATAAAGGTCGCAAATGCTACAAAAGTTATATATTTCGTTAGCATTTGAATGATTTTAAACATAGTGACGACTTGAAATACAGTCGGCTACGGCAATTTTTGGCAGCCTCTTTAGAAGGCTTATTAAAGAAAAAATAATAAAAATTCACTTTATAGCTTTTCTATTAATTTTATTGTTTGTAGTAACTACAGTTTTCAAATTATTAATTAAATTGGCCTGCAAGACAGTTCAATAAAGGTCGCAAATGCTACAAAAGTTATATATTTCGTTAGCATTTGAATGATTTTAAACATAGTGACGACTTGAAATACAGTCGGCTACGGCAATTTTTGGCAGCCTCTTTAGAAGGCTTATTAAATAAACAAAAATAAAAATTCACTTTATAGCTTTTCTATTAATTTTATTGTTTGTAGTAACTACAGTTTTCATATTATTAATTGAATTAGCCTGCAAGACAGTTCAGTAAAGGTCGCAATGCTACAAAAGTTATATATTTCGTTAGCATTTGAATGATTTTAAACATAGTGACGACTTGAAATACAGTCGGCTACGGCAATTTTTGGCAGCCTCTTTAGAAGGCTTATTAAATAAACAAAAATAAAAATTCACTTTATAGCTTTTCTATTAATTTTATTCCTTGTAGTAACTACAGTTTTCATATTATTAATTGAATTAGCCTGCAAGACAGTTCAGTAAAGGTCGCAATGCTACAAAAGTTATATATTTCGTTAGCATTTGAATGATTTTAAACATAGTGACGACTTGAAATACAGTCGGCTACGGCAATTTTTGGCAGCCTCTTTAGAAGGCTTATTAAATAAACAAAAATAAAAATTCACTTTATAGCTTTTCTATTAATTTTATTGTTTGTAGTAACTACAGTTTTCATATTATTAATTGAATTAGCCTGCAAGACAGTTCAGTAAAGGTCGCAATGCTACAAAAGTTATATATTTCGTTAGCATTTGAATGATTTTAAACATAGTGACGACTTGAAATACAGTCGGCTACGGCAATTTTTGGCAGCCTCTTTAGAAGGCTTATTAAATAAACAAAAATAAAAATTCACTTTATAGCTTTTCTATTAATTTTATTGTTTGTAGTAACTACAGTTTTCATATTATTAATTGAATTGGCATGCAAGACAGTTCAGTAAAGGTCGCAAATGCTACAAAAGTTATATATTTCGTTAGAATTTGAATGATTTTAAACATAGTGACGACTTGAAATACAGTCGGCTACGGCAATTTTTGGCAGCCTCTTTAGAAGGCTTATTAAATAAACAAAAATAAAAATTCACTTTATAGCTTTTCTATTAATTTTATTGTTTGTAGTAACCACAGTTTTCATATTATTAATTGAATTAGCCTGCAAGACAGTTCAGTAAAGGTCGCAATGCTACAAAAGTTATATATTTCGTTAGCATTTGAATGATTTTAAACATAGTGACGACTTGAAATACAGTCGGCTACGGCAATTTTTGGCAGCCTCTTTAGAAGGCTTATTAAATAAACAAAAATAAAAATTCACTTTATAGCTTTTCTATTAATTTTATTCCTTGTAGTAACTACAGTTTTCATATTATTAATTGAATTAGCCTGCAAGACAGTTCAGTAAAGGTCGCAATGCTACAAAAGTTATATATTTCGTTAGCATTTGAATGATTTTAAACATAGTGACGACTTGAAATACAGTCGGCTACGGCAATTTTTGGCAGCCTCTTTAGAAGGCTTATTAAATAAACAAAAATAAAAATTCACTTTATAGCTTTTCTATTAATTTTATTCCTTGTAGTAACTACAGTTTTCATATTATTAATTGAATTAGCCTGCAAGACAGTTCAGTAAAGGTCGCAATGCTACAAAAGTTATATATTTCGTTAGCATTTGAATGATTTTAAACATAGTGACGACTTGAAATACAGTCGGCTACGGCAATTTTTGGCAGCCTCTTTAGAAGGCTTATTAAATAAACAAAAATAAAAATTCACTTTATAGCTTTTCTATTAATTTTATTGTTTGTAGTAACTACAGTTTTCATATTATTAATTGAATTGGCATGCAAGACAGTTCAGTAAAGGTCGCAAATGCTACAAAAAATATATATTTCGTTAGAATTTGAATGATTTTAAACATAGTGACGACTTGAAATACAGTCGGCTACGGCAATTTTTGGCAGCCTCTTTAGAAGGCTTATTAAATAAACAAAAATAAAAATTCACTTTATAGCTTTTCTATAAATTTTATTGTTTGTAGTAACTACAGTTTTCATATTATTAATTGAATTGGCATGCAAGACAGTTCAGTAAAGGTCGCAAATGCTACAAAAGTTATATATTTCGTTAGCATTTGAATGATTTTAAACATAGTGACGACTTGAAATACAGTCGGCTACGGCAATTTTTGGCAGCCTCTTTAGAAGGTTTATTAAAGAAAAAATAATAAAAATTCACTTTATAGCTTTTCTATTAATTTTATTGTTTGTAGTAACTACAGTTTTCAAATTATTAATTAAATTGGCCTGCAAGACAGTTCAATAAAGGTCGCAAATGCTACAAAAGTTATATATTTCGTTAGCATTTGAATGATTTTAAACATAGTGACGACTTGAAATACAGTCGGCTACGGCAATTTTTGGCAGCCTCTTTAGAAGGCTTATTAAAGAAAAAATAATAAAAATTCACTTTATAGCTTTTCTATTAATTTTATTGTTTGTAGTAACTACAGTTTTCAAATTATTAATTAAATTGGCCTGCAAGACAGTTCAATAAAGGTCGCAAATGCTACAAAAGTTATATATTTCGTTAGAATTTGAATGATTTTAAACATAGTGACGACTTGAAATACAGTCGGCTACGGCAATTTTTGGCAGCCTCTTTAGAAGGCTTATTAAATAAACAAAAATAAAAATTCACTTTATAGCTTTTCTATTAATTTTATTGTTTGTAGTAACTACAGTTTTCATATTATTAATTGAATTGGCATGCAAGACAGTTCAGTAAAGGTCGCAAATGCTACAAAAGTTATATATTTCGTTAGAATTTGAATGATTTTAAACATAGTGACGACTTGAAATACAGTCGGCTACGGCAATTTTTGGCAGCCTCTTTAGAAGGCTGATTAAATAAACAAAAATAAAAATTCACTTTATAGCTTTTCTATTAATTTTATTGTTTGTAGTAACTACAGTTTTCATATTATTAATTGAATTGGCATGCAAGACAGTTCAGTAAAGGTCGCAAATGCTACAAAAGTTATATATTTCGTTAGAATTTGAATGATTTTAAACATAGTGACGACTTGAAATACAGTCGGCTACGGCAATTTTGGCAGCCTCTTTAGAAGGCTTATTAAATAAACAAAAATAAAAATTCACTTTATAGCTTTTCTATTAATTTTATTGTTTGTAGTAACTACAGTTTTCATATTATTAATTGAATTGGCATGCAAGACAGTTCAGTAAAGGTCGCAAATGCTACAAAAGTTATATATTTCGTTAGAATTTGAATGATTTTAAACATAGTGACGACTTGAAATACAGTCGGCTACGGCAATTTTGGCAGCCTCTTTAGAAGGCTTATTAAATAAACAAAAATAAAAATTCACTTTATAGCTTTTCTATTAATTTTATTGTTTGTAGTAACTACAGTTTTCATATTATTAATTGAATTGGCCTGCAAGACAGTTCAGTAAAGGTCGCAAATGCTACAAAAGTTATATATTTCGTTAGAATTTGAATGATTTTAAACATAGTGACGACTTGAAATACAGTCGGCTACGGCAATTTTTGGCAGCCTCTTTAGAAGGCTTATTAAATAAACAAAAATAAAAATTCACTTTATAGCTTTTCTATTAATTTTATTGTTTGTAGTAACTACAGTTTTCATATTATTAATTGAATTGGCATGCAAGACAGTTCAGTAAAGGTCGCAAATGCTACAAAAGTTATATATTTCGTTAGAATTTGAATGATTTTAAACATAGTGACGACTTGAAATACAGTCGGCTACGGCAATTTTTGGCAGCCTCTTTAGAAGGCTTATTAAATAAACAAAAATAAAAATTCACTTTATAGCTTTTCTATTAATTTTATTGTTTGTAGTAACTACAGTTTTCATATTATTAATTGAATTGGCCTGCAAGACAGTTCAGTAAAGGTCGCAAATGCTACAAAAGTTATATATTTCGTTAGAATTTGAATGATTTTAAACATAGTGACGACTTGAAATACAGTCGGCTACGGCAATTTTTGGCAGCCTCTTTAGAAGGCTGATTAAATAAACAAAAATAAAAATTCACTTTATAGCTTTTCTATTAATTTTATTGTTTGTAGTAACTACAGTTTTCATATTATTAATTGAATTGGCATGCAAGACAGTTCAGTAAAGGTCGCAAATGCTACAAAAGTTATATATTTCGTTAGAATTTGAATGATTTTAAACATAGTGACGACTTGAAATACAGTCGGCTACGGCAATTTTTGGCAGCCTCTTTAGAAGGCTTATTAAATAAACAAAAATAAAAATTCACTTTATAGCTTTTCTATTAATTTTATTGTTTGTAGTAACTACAGTTTTCATATTATTAATTGAATTGGCATGCAAGACAGTTCAGTAAAGGTCGCAAATGCTACAAAAGTTATATATTTCGTTAGAATTTGAATGATTTTAAACATAGTGACGACTTGAAATACAGTCGGCTACGGCAATTTTTGGCAGCCTCTTTAGAAGGCTTATTAAATAAACAAAAATAAAAATTCACTTTATAGCTTTTCTATTAATTTTATTGTTTGTAGTAACTACAGTTTTCATATTATTAATTGAATTGGCCTGCAAGACAGTTCAGTAAAGGTCGCAAATGCTACAAAAGTTATATATTTCGTTAGAATTTGAATGATTTTAAACATAGTGACGACTTGAAATACAGTCGGCTACGGCAATTTTTGGCAGCCTCTTTAGAAGGCTTATTAAATAAACAAAAATAAAAATTCACTTTATAGCTTTTCTATTAATTTTATTGTTTGTAGTAACTACAGTTTTCATATTATTAATTGAATTGGCATGCAAGACAGTTCAGTAAAGGTCGCAAATGCTACAAAAGTTATATATTTCGTTAGAATTTGAATGATTTTAAACATAGTGACGACTTGAAATACAGTCGGCTACGGCAATTTTTGGCAGCCTCTTTAGAAGGCTTATTAAATAAACAAAAATAAAAATTCACTTTATAGCTTTTCTATTAATTTTATTGTTTGTAGTAACTACAGTTTTCATATTATTAATTGAATTGGCCTGCAAGACAGTTCAGTAAAGGTCGCAAATGCTACAAAAGTTATATATTTCGTTAGAATTTGAATGATTTTAAACATAGTGACGACTTGAAATACAGTCGGCTACGGCAATTTTTGGCAGCCTCTTTAGAAGGCTTATTAAATAAACAAAAATAAAAATTCACTTTATAGCTTTTCTATTAATTTTATTGTTTGTAGTAACTACAGTTTTCATATTATTAATTGAATTGGCATGCAAGACAGTTCAGTAAAGGTCGCAAATGCTACAAAAGTTATATATTTCGTTAGAATTTGAATGATTTTAAACATAGTGACGACTTTAAATACATTCGGCTACTGCAATTTTGGCAGCCTCTTTAGAAGGCTGATTAAATAAACAAAAATAAAAAATTCACTTTATAGCTTTTCTATTAATTTTATTGTTTGTAGTAACTACAGTTTTCATATTATTAATTGAATTGGCATGCAAGACAGTTCAGTAAAGGTCGCAAATGCTACAAAAGTTATATATTTCGTTAGAATTTGAATGATTTTAAACATAGTGACGACTTGAAATACAGTCGGCTACGGCAATTTTTGGCAGCCTCTTTAGAAGGCTTATTAAATAAACAAAAATAAAAATTCACTTTATAGCTTTTCTATTAATTTTATTGTTTGTAGTAACTACAGTTTTCATATTATTAATTGAATTGGCATGCAAGACAGTTCAGTAAAGGTCGCAAATGCTACAAAAGTTATATATTTCGTTAGAATTTGAATGATTTTAAACATAGTGACGACTTGAAATACAGTCGGCTACGGCAATTTTTGGCAGCCTCTTTAGAAGGCTTATTAAATAAACAAAAATAAAAATTCACTTTATAGCTTTTCTATTCATTTTATTGTTTGTAGTAACTACAGTTTTCATATTATTAATTGAATTGGCCTGCAAGACAGTTCAATAAAGGTCGCAAATGCTACAAAAGTTATATATTTCGTTAGAATTTGAATGATTTTAAACATAGTTACGACTTGAAATACAGTCGGCTACGGCAATTTTTGGCAGCCTCTTTAGAAGGCTTATTAAATAAACAAAAATAAAAATTCACTTTATAGCTTTTCTATTAATTTTATTGTTTGTAGTAACTACAGTTTTCATATTATTAATTGAATTGGCATGCAAGACAGTTCAGTAAAGGTCGCAAATGCTACAAAAGTTATATATTTCGTTAGAATTTGAATGATTTTAAACATAGTGACGACTTGAAATACAGTCGGCTACGGCAATTTTTGGCAGCCTCTTTAGAAGGCTGATTAAATAAACAAAAATAAAAATTCACTTTATAGCTTTTCTATTAATTTTATTGTTTGTAGTAACTACAGTTTTCATATTATTAATTGAATTGGCATGCAAGACAGTTCAGTAAAGGTCGCAAATGCTACAAAAAGTTATATATTTCGTTAGAATTTGAATGATTTTAAACATAGTGACGACTTGAAATACAGTCGGCTACGGCAATTTTTGGCAGCCTCTTTAGAAGGCTTATTAAATAAACAAAAATAAAAATTCACTTTATAGCTTTTCTATTAATTTTATTGTTTGTAGTAACTACAGTTTTCATATTATTAATTGAATTGGCATGCAAGACAGTTCAGTAAAGGTCGCAAATGCTACAAAAGTTATATATTTCGTTAGAATTTGAATGATTTTAAACATAGTGACGACTTGAAATACAGTTGGCTACGGCAATTTTTGGCAGCCTCTTTAGAAGGCTTATTAAATAAACAAAAATAAAAATTCACTTTATAGCTTTTCTATTAATTTTATTGTTTGTAGTAACTACAGTTTTCATATTATTAATTGAATTGGCCTGCAAGACAGTTCAGTAAAGGTCGCAAATGCTACAAAAGTTATATATTTCGTTAGAATTTGAATGATTTTAAACATAGTGACGACTTGAAATACAGTCGGCTACGGCAATTTTTGGCAGCCTCTTTAGAAGGCTTATTAAATAAACAATAATAAAAATTCACTTTATAGCTTTTCTATTAATTTTATTGTTTGTAGTAACTACAGTTTTCATATTATTAATTGAATTGGCATGCAAGACAGTTCAGTAAAGGTCGCAAATGCTACAAAAGTTATATATTTCGTTAGAATTTGAATGATTTTAAACATAGTGACGACTTGAAATACAGTCGGCTACGGCAATTTTTGGCAGCCTCTTTAGAAGGCTTATTAAATAAACAAAAATAAAAATTCACTTTATAGCTTTTCTATTAATTTTATTGTTTGTAGTAACTACAGTTTTCATATTATTAATTGAATTGGCATGCAAGACAGTTCAGTAAAGGTCGCAAATGCTACAAAAGTTATATATTTCGTTAGAATTTGAATGATTTTAAACATAGTGACGACTTGAAATACAGTCGGCTACGGCAATTTTTGGCAGCCTCTTTAGAAGGCTTATTAAATAAACAAAAATAAAAATTCACTTTATAGCTTTTCTATTAATTTTATTGTTTGTAGTAACTACAGTTTTCATATTATTAATTGAATTGGCCTGCAAGACAGTTCAATAAAGGTCGCAAATGCTACAAAAGTTATATATTTCGTTAGAATTTGAATGATTTTAAACATAGTGACGACTTGAAATACAGTCGGCTACGGCAATTTTTGGCAGCCTCTTTAGAAGGCTTATTAAATAAACAAAAATAAAAATTCACTTTATAGCTTTTCTATTAATTTTATTGTTTGTAGTAACTACAGTTTTCATATTATTAATTGAATTGGCATGCAAGACAGTTCAGTAAAGGTCGCAAATGCTACAAAAGTTATATATTTCGTTAGAATTTGAATGATTTTAAACATAGTGACGACTTGAAATACAGTCGGCTACGGCAATTTTTGGCAGCCTCTTTAGAAGGCTGATTAAATAAACAAAAATAAAAATTCACTTTATAGCTTTTCTATTAATTTTATTGTTTGTAGTAACTACAGTTTTCATATTATTAATTGAATTGGCATGCAAGACAGTTCAGTAAAGGTCGCAAATGCTACAAAAAGTTATATATTTCGTTAGAATTTGAATGATTTTAAACATAGTGACGACTTGAAATACAGTCGGCTACGGCAATTTTGGCAGCCTCTTTAGAAGGCTGATTAAATAAACAAAAATAAAAATTCACTTTATAGCTTTTCTATTAATTTTATTGTTTGTAGTAACTACAGTTTTCATATTATTAATTGAATTGGCATGCAAGACAGTTCAGTAAAGGTCGCAAATGCTACAAAAGTTATATATTTCGTTAGAATTTGAATGATTTTAAACATAGTGACGACTTGAAATACAGTTGGCTACGGCAATTTTTGGCAGCCTCTTTAGAAGGCTTATTAAATAAACAAAAATAAAAATTCACTTTATAGCTTTTCTATTAATTTTATTGTTTGTAGTAACTACAGTTTTCATATTATTAATTGAATTGGCCTGCAAGACAGTTCAGTAAAGGTCGCAAATGCTACAAAAGTTATATATTTCGTTAGAATTTGAATGATTTTAAACATAGTGACGACTTGAAATACAGTCGGCTACGGCAATTTTTGGCAGCCTCTTTAGAAGGCTTATTAAATAAACAAAAATAAAAATTCACTTTATAGCTTTTCTATTAATTTTATTGTTTGTAGTAACTACAGTTTTCATATTATTAATTGAATTGGCATGCAAGACAGTTCAGTAAAGGTCGCAAATGCTACAAAAGTTATATATTTCGTTAGAATTTGAATGATTTTAAACATAGTGACGACTTGAAATACAGTCGGCTACGGCAATTTTTGGCAGCCTCTTTAGAAGGCTTATTAAATAAACAAAAATAAAAATTCACTTTATAGCTTTTCTATTAATTTTATTGTTTGTAGTAACTACCGTTTTCATATTATTAATTGAATTGGTATGCAAGACAGTTCAGTAAAGGTCGCAAATGCTACAAAAAGTTATATATTTCGTTAGAATTTGAATGATTTTAAACATAGTGACGACTTGAAATACAGTCGGCTACGGCAATTTTGGCAGCGTATTTAGAAGGCTTATTAAATAAACAAAAATAAAAATTCACTTTATAGCTTTTCTATTAATTTTATTGTTTGTAGTAACTACAGTTTTCATATTATTAATTGAATTGGCCTGCAAGACAGTTCAGTAAAGGTCGCAAATGCTACAAAAGTTATATATTTCGTTAGAATTTGAATGATTTTAAACATAGTGACGACTTGAAATACAGTCGGCTACGGCAATTTTTGGCAGCCTCTTTTAGAAGGCTTATTAAATAAACAAAAATAAAAATTCACTTTATAGCTTTTCTATTAATTTTATTGTTTGTAGTAACTACAGTTTTCATATTATTAATTGAATTGGCATGCAAGACAGTTCAGTAAAGGTCGCAAATGCTACAAAAGTTATATATTTCGTTAGAATTTGAATGATTTTAAACATAGTGACGACTTGAAATACAGTCGGCTACGGCAATTTTTGGCAGCCTCTTTAGAAGGCTGATTAAATAAACAAAAATAAAAATTCACTTTATAGCTTTTCTATTAATTTTATTGTTTGTAGTAACTACAGTTTTCATATTATTAATTGAATTGGCATGCAAGACAGTTCAGTAAAGGTCGCAAATGCTACAAAAGTTATATATTTCGTTAGAATTTGAATGATTTTAAACATAGTGACGACTTGAAATACAGTCGGCTACGGCAATTTTTGGCAGCCTCTTTAGAAGGCTTATTAAATAAACAAAAATAAAAATTCACTTTATAGCTTTTCTATTAATTTTATTGTTTGTAGTAACTACAGTTTTCATATTATTAATTGAATTGGCATGCAAGACAGTTCAGTAAAGGTCGCAAATGCTACAAAAATTATATATTTCGTTAGAATTTGAATGATTTTAAACATAGTGACGACTTGAAATACAGTCGGCTACGGCAATTTTGGCAGCCTCTTTAGAAGGCTTATTAAATAAACAAAATAAAAATTCACTTTATAGCTTTTCTATTAATTTTATTGTTTGTAGTAACTACAGTTTTCATATTATTAATTGAATTGGCATGCAAGACAGTTCAGTAAAGGTCGCAAATGCTACAAAAGTTATATATTTCGTTAGAATTTGAATGATTTTAAACATAGTGACGACTTGAAATACAGTCGGCTACGGCAATTTTGGCAGCCTCTTTAGAAGGCTGATTAAATAAACAAAAATAAAAATTCACTTTATAGCTTTTCTATTAATTTTATTGTTTGTAGTAACTACAGTTTTCATATTATTAATTGAATTGGCATGCAAGACAGTTCAGTAAAGGTCGCAAATGCTACAAAAGTTATATATTTCGTTAGAATTTGAATGATTTTAAACATAGTGACGACTTGAAATACAGTCGGCTACGGCAATTTTGGCAGCCTCTTTAGAAGGCTGATTAAATAAACAAAAATAAAAATTCACTTTATAGCTTTTCTATTAATTTTATTGTTTGTAGTAACTACAGTTTTCATATTATTAATTGAATTGGCATGCAAGACAGTTCAGTAAAGGTCGCAAATGCTACAAAAGTTATATATTTCGTTAGAATTTGAATGATTTTAAACATAGTGACGACTTGAAATACAGTCGGCTACCCCAATTTTTGGCAGCCTCTTTTCTAGGCTTATTAAATAAACAAAAATAAAAATTCACTTTATAGCTTTTCTATTAATTTTATTGTTTGTAGTAACTACAGTTTTCATATTATTAATTGAATTGGCCTGCAAGACAGTTCAGTAAAGGTCGCAAATGCTACAAAAAGTTATATATTTCGTTAGAATTTGAATGATTTTAAACATAGTGACGACTTGAAATACAGTCGGCTACGGCAATTTTTGGCAGCCTCTTTAGAAGGCTTATTAAATAAACAAAAATAAAAATTCACTTTATAGCTTTTCTATTAATTTTATTGTTTGTAGTAACTACAGTTTTCATATTATTAATTGAATTGGCATGCAAGACAGTTCAGTAAAGGTCGCAAATGCTACAAAAGTTATATATTTCGTTAGAATTTGAATGATTTTAAACATAGTGACGACTTGAAATACAGTCGGCTACGGCAATTTTTGGCAGCCTCTTTAGAAGGCTTATTAAATAAACAAAAATAAAAATTCACTTTATAGCTTTTCTATTAATTTTATTGTTTGTAGTAACTACCGTTTTCATATTATTAATTGAATTGGCATGCAAGACAGTTCAGTAAAGGTCGCAAATGCTACAAAAGTTATATATTTCGTTAGAATTTGAATGATTTTAAACATAGTGACGACTTGAAATACAGTCGGCTACGGCAATTTTTGGCAGCCTCTTTAGAAGGCTTATTAAATAAACAAAAATAAAAATTCACTTTATAGCTTTTCTATTAATTTTATTCTTTGTAGAAACTACAGTTTTCATTTTAATGATTGAATTGGCATGCAAGACAGTTCAGTAAAGGTCGCAAATGCTACAAAAGTTATATATTTCGTTAGCATTTGAATGATTTTAAACATAGTGACGACTTGAAATACAGTCGGCTACGGCAATTTTTGGCAGCCTCTTTAGAAGGCTTATTAAATAAACAAAAATAAATTTCACTTTATAGCTTTTCTATTAATTTTATTGTTTGTAGTAACTACAGTTTTCATTTTAATGATTGAATTGGCATGCAAGACAGTTCAGTAAAGGTCGCAAATGCTACAAAAGTTATATATTTCGTTAGAATTTGAATGATTTTAAACATAGTGACGACTTGAAATACAGTCGGCTACGGCAATTTTTGGCAGCCTCTTTAGAAGGCTTATTAAATAAACAATAATAAAAATTCACTTTATAGCTTTTCTATTAATTTTATTCTTTGTAGAAACTACAGTTTTCATTTTAATGATTGAATTGGCATGCAAGACAGTTCAGTAAAGGTCGCAAATGCTACAAAAGTTATATATTTCGTTAGAATATGAATGATTTTAAATATAGTGACGACTTGAAATACAGTCGGCTACGGCAATTTTTGGCAGCCTCTTTAGAAGGCTTATTAAATAAACAATAATAAAAATTCACTTTATAGCTTTTCTATTAATTTTATTCTTTGTAGAAACTACAGTTTTCATTTTAATGATTGAATTGGCATGCAAGACAGTTCAGTAAAGGTCGCAAATGCTACAAAAGTTATATATTTCGTTAGAATATGAATGATTTTAAATATAGTGACGACTTGAAATACAGTCGGCTACGGCAATTTTTGGCAGCCTCTTTAGAAGGCTTATTATATAAACAATAATAAAAATTCACTTTATAGCTTTTCTATTAATTTAATTCTTTGTAGAAACTACAGTTTTCATTTTAATGATTGAATTGGCATGCAAGACAGTTCAGTAAAGGTCGCAAATGCTACAAAAGTTATATATTTCGTTAGAATATGAATGATTTTAAATATAGTGACGACTTGAAATACAGTCGGCTACGGCAATTTTTGGCAGCCTCTTTAGAAGGCTTATTAAATAAACAATAATAAAAATTCACTTTATAGCTTTTCTATTAATTTTATTCTTTGTAGAAACTAAAGTTTTCATTTTAATGATTGAATTGGCATGCAAGACAGTTCAGTAAAGGTCGCAAATGCTACAAAAGTTATATATTTCGTTAGAATATGAATGATTTTAAATATAGTGACGACTTGAAATACAGTCGGCTACGGCAATTTTTGGCAGCCTCTTTAGAAGGCTTATTAAATAAACAAAAATAAAAATTCACTTTATAGCTTTTCTATTAATTTTATTCTTTGTAGAAACTACAGTTTTCATTTTAATGATTGAATTGGCATGCAAGACAGTTCAGTAAAGGTCGCAAATGCTACAAAAGTTATATATTTCGTTAGAATATGAATGATTTTAAATATAGTGACGACTTGAAATACAGTCGGCTACGGCAATTTTTGGCAGCCTCTTTAGAAGGCTTATTATATAAACAATAATAAAAATTCACTTTATAGCTTTTCTATTAATTTAATTCTTTGTAGAAACTACAGTTTTCATTTTAATGATTGAATTGGCATGCAAGACAGTTCAGTAAAGGTCGCAAATGCTACAAAAGTTATATATTTCGTTAGAATATGAATGATTTTAAATATAGTGACGACTTGAAATACAGTCGGCTACGGCAATTTTTGGCAGCCTCTTTAGAAGGCTTATTATATAAACAATAATAAAAATTCACTTTATAGCTTTTCTATTAATTTAATTCTTTGTAGAAACTACAGTTTTCATTTTAATGATTGAATTGGCATGCAAGACAGTTCAGTAAAGGTCGCAAATGCTACAAAAGTTATATATTTCGTTAGAATATGAATGATTTTAAATATAGTGACGACTTGAAATACAGTCGGCTACGGCAATTTTTGGCAGCCTCTTTAGAAGGCTTATTAAATAAACAAAAATAAAAATTCACTTTATAGCTTTTCTATTAATTTTATTCTTTGTAGAAACTACAGTTTTCATTTTAATGATTGAATTGGCATGCAAGACAGTTCAGTAAAGGTCGCAAATGCTACAAAAGTTATATATTTCGTTAGAATATGAATGATTTTAAATATAGTGACGACTTGAAATACAGTCGGCTACGGCAATTTTTGGCAGCCTCTTTAGAAGGCTTATTAAATAAACAATAATAAAAATTCACTTTATAGCTTTTCTATTAATTTTATTCTTTGTAGAAACTACAGTTTTCATTTTAATGATTGAATTGGCATGCAAGACAGTTCAGTAAAGGTCGCAAATGCTACAAAAGTTATATATTTCGTTAGAATATGAATGATTTTAAATATAGTGACGACTTGAAATACAGTCGGCTACGGCAATTTTTGGCAGCCTCTTTAGAAGGCTTATTAAATAAACAAAAATAAAAATTCACTTTATAGCTTTTCTATTAATTTAATTCTTTGTAGAAACTACAGTTTTCATTTTAATGATTGAATTGGCATGCAAGACAGTTCAGTAAAGGTCGCAAATGCTACAAAAGTTATATATTTCGTTAGAATATGAATGATTTTAAATATAGTGACGACTTGAAATACAGTCGGCTACGGCAATTTTTGGCAGCCTCTTTAGAAGGCTTATTATATAAACAATAATAAAAATTCACTTTATAGCTTTTCTATTAATTTAATTCTTTGTAGAAACTACAGTTTTCATTTTAATGATTGAATTGGCATGCAAGACAGTTCAGTAAAGGTCGCAAATGCTACAAAAGTTATATATTTCGTTAGAATATGAATGATTTTAAATATAGTGACGACTTGAAATACAGTCGGCTACGGCAATTTTTGGCAGCCTCTTTAGAAGGCTTATTAAATAAACAAAAATAAAAATTCACTTTATAGCTTTTCTATTAATTTTATTCTTTGTAGAAACTACAGTTTTCATTTTAATGATTGAATTGGCATGCAAGACAGTTCAGTAAAGGTCGCAAATGCTACAAAAGTTATATATTTCGTTAGAATATGAATGATTTTAAATATAGTGACGACTTGAAATACAGTCGGCTACGGCAATTTTTGGCAGCCTCTTTAGAAGGCTTATTAAATAAACAAAAATAAAAATTCACTTTATAGCTTTTCTATTAATTTAATTCTTTGTAGAAACTACAGTTTTCATTTTAATGATTGAATTGGCATGCAAGACAGTTCAGTAAAGGTCGCAAATGCTACAAAAGTTATATATTTCGTTAGAATATGAATGATTTTAAATATAGTGACGACTTGAAATACAGTCGGCTACGGCAATTTTTGGCAGCCTCTTTAGAAGGCTTATTAAATAAACAAAAATAAAAATTCACTTTATAGCTTTTCTATTAATTTTATTCTTTGTAGAAACTACAGTTTTCATTTTAATGATTGAATTGGCATGCAAGACAGTTCAGTAAAGGTCGCAAATGCTACAAAAGTTATATATTTCGTTAGAATATGAATGATTTTAAATATAGTGACGACTTGAAATACAGTCGGCTACGGCAATTTTGGCAGCCTCTTTAGAAGGCTTATTAAATAAACAAAAATAAAAATTCACTTTATAGCTTTTCTATTAATTTAATTCTTTGTAGAAACTACAGTTTTCATTTTAATGATTGAATTGGCATGCAAGACAGTTCAGTAAAGGTCGCAAATGCTACAAAAGTTATATATTTCGTTAGAATATGAATGATTTTAAATATAGTGACGACTTGAAATACAGTCGGCTACGGCAATTTTTGGCAGCCTCTTTAGAAGGCTTATTATATAAACAATAATAAAAATTCACTTTATAGCTTTTCTATTAATTTAATTCTTTGTAGAAACTACAGTTTTCATTTTAATGATTGAATTGGCATGCAAGACAGTTCAGTAAAGGTCGCAAATGCTACAAAAGTTATATATTTCGTTAGAATTTGAATGATTTTAAACATAGTGACGACTTGAAATACAGTCGGCTACGGCAATTTTTGGCAGCCTCTTTAGAAGGCTTATTAAATAAACAAAAATAAAAATTCACTTTATAGCTTTTCTATTAATTTTATTGTTTGTAGTAACTACAGTTTTCATATTATTAATTGAATTGGCATGCAAGACAGTTCAGTAAAGGTCATAAATGCTACAAAAAGTTATATATTTCGTTAGAATTTGAATGATTTTAAACATAGTGACGACTTGAAATACAGTCGGCTACGGCAATTTTGGCAGCCTCTTTAGAAGGCTTATTAAATAAACAAAAATAATAAAAATTCACTTTATAGCTTTTCTATTAATTTTATTGTTTGTAGTAACTACAGTTTTCATATTATTAATTGAATTGGCATGCAAGACAGTTCAGTAAAGGTCGCAAATGCTACAAAAGTTATATATTTCGTTAGAATTTGAATGATTTTAAACATAGTGACGACTTGAAATACAGTCGGCTACGGCAATTTTGGCAGCCTCTTTAGAAGGCTTATTAAATAAACAAAAATAAAAATTCACTTTATAGCTTTTCTATTAATTTTATTGTTTGTAGTAACTACAGTTTTCATATTATTAATTGAATTGGCATGCAAGACAGTTCAGTAAAGGTCGCAAATGCTACAAAAGTTATATATTTCGTTAGAATTTGAATGATTTTAAACATAGTGACGACTTGAAATACAGTCGGCTACGGCAATTTTGGCAGCCTCTTTAGAAGGCTTATTAAATAAACAAAAATAAAAATTCACTTTATAGCTTTTCTATTATTTTTATTGTTTGTAGTAACTACAGTTTTTATATTATTAATTGAATTGGCATGCAAGACAGTTCAGTAAAGGTCGCAAATGCTACAAAAGTTATATATTTCGTTAGAATTTGAATGATTTTAAACATAGTGACGACTTGAAATACAGTCGGCTACGGCAATTTTGGCAGCCTCTTTAGAAGGCTTATTAAATAAACAAAAAAAATAAAAATTCACTTTATAGCTTTTCTATTATTTTTATTGTTTGTAGTAACTACAGTTTTTATATTATTAATTGAATTGGCATGCAAGACAGTTCAGTAAAGGTCGCAAATGCTACAAAAGTTATATATTTCGTTAGAATTTGAATGATTTTAAACATAGTGACGACTTGAAATACAGTCGGCTACGGCAATTTTTGGCAGCCTCTTTAGAAGGCTTATTAAATAAACAAAAATAAAAATTCACTTTATAGCTTTTCTATTAATTTTATTGTTTGTAGTAACTACAGTTTTCATTTTAATGATTGAATTGGCATGCAAGACAGTTCAGTAAAGGTCGCAAATGCTACAAAAGTTATATATTTCGTTAGAATTTGAATGATTTTAAACATAGTGACGACTTGAAATACAGTCGGCTACGGCAATTTTTGGCAGCCTCTTTAGAAGGCTTATTAAATAAACAAAAATAAAAATTCACTTTATAGCTTTTCTATTAATTTTATTGTTTGTAGTAACTACAGTTTTCATATTATTAATTGAATTGGCCTGCAAGACAGTTCAGTAAAGGTCGCAAATGCTACAAAAGTTATATATTTCGTTAGAATTTGAATGATTTTAAACATAGTGACGACTTGAAATACAGTCGGCTACGGCAATTTTTGGCAGCCTCTTTAGAAGGCTTATTAAATAAACAAAAATAAAAATTCACTTTATAGCTTTTCTATTAATTTAATTCTTTGTAGAAACTACAGTTTTCATTTTAATGATTGAATTGGCATGCAAGACAGTTCAGTAAAGGTCGCAAATGCTACAAAAGTTATATATTTCGTTAGAATATGAATGATTTTAAATATAGTGACGACTTGAAATACAGTCGGCTACGGCAATTTTTGGCAGCCTCTTTAGAAGGCTTATTATATAAACAATAATAAAAATTCACTTTATAGCTTTTCTATTAATTTAATTCTTTGTAGAAACTACAGTTTTCATTTTAATGATTGAATTGGCATGCAAGACAGTTCAGTAAAGGTCGCAAATGCTACAAAAGTTATATATTTCGTTAGAATTTGAATGATTTTAAACATAGTGACGACTTGAAATACAGTCGGCTACGGCAATTTTTGGCAGCCTCTTTAGAAGGCTTATTAAATAAACAAAAATAAAAATTCACTTTATAGCTTTTCTATTAATTTTATTGTTTGTAGTAACTACAGTTTTCATATTATTAATTGAATTGGCATGCAAGACAGTTCAGTAAAGGTCGCAAATGCTACAAAAGTTATATATTTCGTTAGAATTTGAATGATTTTAAACATAGTGACGACTTGAAATACAGTCGGCTACGGCAATTTTTGGCAGCCTCTTTAGAAGGCTTATTAAATAAACAAAAATAAAAATTCACTTTATAGCTTTTCTATTAATTTTATTGTTTGTAGTAACTACAGTTTTCATATTATTAATTGAATTGGCATGCAAGACAGTTCAGTAAAGGTCGCAAATGCTACAAAAGTTATATATTTCGTTAGAATTTGAATGATTTTAAACATAGTGACGACTTGAAATACAGTCGGCTACGGCAATTTTGGCAGCCTCTTTAGAAGGCTTATTAAATAAACAAAAATAAAATTCACTTTATAGCTTTTTCTATTAATTTTATTGTTTGTAGTAACTACAGTTTTCATATTATTAATTGAATTGGCATGCAAGACAGTTCAGTAAAGGTCGCAAATGCTACAAAAGTTATATATTTCGTTAGAATTTGAATGATTTTAAACATAGTGACGACTTGAAATACAGTCGGCTACGGCAATTTTTGGCAGCCTCTTTAGAAGGCTTATTAAATAAACAAAAATAAAAATTCACTTTATAGCTTTTCTATTATTTTTATTGTTTGTAGTAACTACAGTTTTTATATTATTAATTGAATTGGCATGCAAGACAGTTCAGTAAAGGTCGCAAATGCTACAAAAGTTATATATTTCGTTAGAATTTGAATGATTTTAAACATAGTGACGACTTGAAATACAGTCGGCTACGGCAATTTTTGGCAGCCTCTTTAGAAGGCTTATTAAATAAACAAAAATAAAAATTCACTTTATAGCTTTTCTATTATTTTTATTGTTTGTAGTAACTACAGTTTTTATATTATTAATTGAATTGGCATGCAAGACAGTTCAGTAAAGGTCGCAAATGCTACAAAAGTTATATATTTCGTTAGAATTTGAATGATTTTAAACATAGTGACGACTTGAAATACAGTCGGCTACGGCAATTTTTGGCAGCCTCTTTAGAAGGCTTATTAAATAAACAAAAATAAAAATTCACTTTATAGCTTTTCTATTAATTTTATTGTTTGTAGTAACTACAGTTTTCATTTTAATGATTGAATTGGCATGCAAGACAGTTCAGTAAAGGTCGCAAATGCTACAAAAGTTATATATTTCGTTAGAATTTGAATGATTTTAAACATAGTGACGACTTGAAATACAGTCGGCTACGGCAATTTTTGGCAGCCTCTTTAGAAGGCTTATTAAATAAACAAAAATAAAAATTCACTTTATAGCTTTTCTATTAATTTTATTGTTTGTAGTAACTACAGTTTTCATATTATTAATTGAATTGGCCTGCAAGACAGTTCAGTAAAGGTCGCAAATGCTACAAAAGTTATATATTTCGTTAGAATTTGAATGATTTTAAACATAGTGACGACTTGAAATACAGTCGGCTACGGCAATTTTTGGCAGCCTCTTTAGAAGGCTTATTAAATAAACAAAAATAAAAATTCACTTTATAGCTTTTCTATTATTTTTATTGTTTGTAGTAACTACAGTTTTTATATTATTAATTGAATTGGCATGCAAGACAGTTCAGTAAAGGTCGCAAATGCTACAAAAGTTATATATTTCGTTAGAATTTGAATGATTTTAAACATAGTGACGACTTGAAATACAGTCGGCTACGGCAATTTTTGGCAGCCTCTTTAGAAGGCTTATTAAATAAACAAAAATAAAAATTCACTTTATAGCTTTTCTATTAATTTTATTGTTTGTAGTAACTACAGTTTTCATATTATTAATTGAATTGGCATGCAAGACAGTTCAGTAAAGGTCGCAAATGCTACAAAAGTTATATATTTCGTTAGAATTTGAATGATTTTAAACATAGTGACGACTTGAAATACAGTCGGCTACGGCAATTTTGGCAGCCTCTTTAGAAGGCTTATTAAATAAACAAAAATAAAAATTCACTTTATAGCTTTTCTATTAATTTTATTGTTTGTAGTAACTACAGTTTTCATATTATTAATTGAATTGGCATGCAAGACAGTTCAGTAAAGGTCGCAAATGCTACAAAAGTTATATATTTCGTTAGAATTTGAATGATTTTAAACATAGTGACGACTTGAAATACAGTCGGCTACGGCAATTTTGGCAGCCTCTTTAGAAGGCTTATTAAATAAACAAAAATAAAAATTCACTTTATAGCTTTTCTATTATTTTTATTGTTTGTAGTAACTACAGTTTTATATTATTAATTGAATTGGCATGCAAGACAGTTCAGTAAAGGTCGCAAATGCTACAAAAGTTATATATTTCGTTAGAATTTGAATGATTTTAAACATAGTGACGACTTGAAATACAGTCGGCTACGGCAATTTTGGCAGCCTCTTTAGAAGGCTTATTAAATAAACAAAAATAAAAATTCACTTTATAGCTTTTCTATTATTTTTATTGTTTGTAGTAACTACAGTTTTATATTATTAATTGAATTGGCATGCAAAGACAGTTCAGTAAAGGTCGCAAATGCTACAAAAGTTATATATTTCGTTAGAATTTGAATGATTTTAAACATAGTGACGACTTGAAATACAGTCGGCTACGGCAATTTTTGGCAGCCTCTTTAGAAGGCTTATTAAATAAACAAAAATAAAAATTCACTTTATAGCTTTTCTATTAATTTTATTGTTTGTAGTAACTACAGTTTTCATTTTAATGATTGAATTGGCATGCAAGACAGTTCAGTAAAGGTCGCAAATGCTACAAAAGTTATATATTTCGTTAGAATTTGAATGATTTTAAACATAGTGACGACTTGAAATACAGTCGGCTACGGCAATTTTTGGCAGCCTCTTTAGAAGGCTTATTAAATAAACAATAATAAAAATTCACTTTATAGCTTTTCTATTAATTTTATTCTTTGTAGAAACTACAGTTTTCATTTTAATGATTGAATTGGCATGCAAGACAGTTCAGTAAAGGTCGCAAATGCTACAAAAGTTATATATTTCGTTAGAATATGAATGATTTTAAATATAGTGACGACTTGAAATACAGTCGGCTACGGCAATTTTTGGCAGCCTCTTTAGAAGGCTTATTAAATAAACAATAATAAAAATTCACTTTATAGCTTTTCTATTAATTTTATTCTTTGTAGAAACTACAGTTTTCATTTTAATGATTGAATTGGCATGCAAGACAGTTCAGTAAAGGTCGCAAATGCTACAAAAGTTATATATTTCGTTAGAATATGAATGATTTTAAATATAGTGACGACTTGAAATACAGTCGGCTACGGCAATTTTTGGCAGCCTCTTTAGAAGGCTTATTAAATAAACAATAATAAAAATTCACTTTATAGCTTTTCTATTAATTTTATTCTTTGTAGAAACTACAGTTTTCATTTGAATGATTGAATTGGCATGCAAGACAGTTCAGTAAAGGTCGCAAATGCTACAAAAAAAAATATTTCGTTAGCATTTGAATGATTTTAAACATAGTGACGACTTGAAATACAGTCGGCTACGGCAATTTTTGGCAGCCTCTTTAGAAGGCTTATTAAATAAACAAAAATAAAAATTCACTTTATAGCTTTTCTTTTAATTTTATTGTTTGTAGTAACTACAGTTTTCAAATTATTAATTGAATTGGCATGCAAGACAGTTCAGTAAAGGTCGCAAATGCTACAAAAGTTATATATTTCGTTAGAATATGAATGATTTTAAATATAGTGACGACTTGAAATACAGTCGGCTACGGCAATTTTTGGCAGCCTCTTTAGAAGGCTTATTAAATAAACAAAAATAAAAATTCACTTTATAGCTTTTCTATTAATTTTATTCCTTGTAGTAACTACAGTTTTCATTTTAATGATTGAATTGGTCTGCAAGACAGTTCAATAAAGGTCGCAAATGCTACAAAAGTTATATATTTCGTTAGCATTTGAATGATTTTAAACATAGTGACGACTTGAAATACAGTCGGCTACGGCAATTTTTGGCAGCCTCTTTAGAAGGCTTATTAAATAAACAAAAATAAAAATTCACTTTATAGCTTTTCTTTTAATTTTATTCTTTGTAGTAACTACAGTTTTCATATTATTAATTGAATTGGCATGCAAGACAGTTCAGTAAAGGTCGCAAATGCTACAAAAGTTATATATTTCGTTAGCATTTGAATGATTTTAAATATAGTGAAGACTTGAAATACAGTCGGCTACGGCAATTTTTGGCAGCCTCTTTAGAAGGCTTATTAAATAAACAATAATAAAAATTCACTTTATAGCTTTTCTATTAATTTTATTCTTTGTAGAAACTACAGTTTTCATTTTAATGATTGAATTGGCATGCAAGACAGTTCAGTAAAGGTCGCAAATGCTACAAAAGTTATATATTTCGTTAGAATATGAATGATTTTAAATATAGTGACGACTTGAAATACAGTCGGCTACGGCAATTTTTGGCAGCCTCTTTAGAAGGCTTATTAAATAAACAATAATAAAAATTCACTTTATAGCTTTTCTATTAATTTTATTCTTTGTAGAAACTACAGTTTTCATTTTAATGATTGAATTGGCATGCAAGACAGTTCAGTAAAGGTCGCAAATGCTACAAAAGTTATATATTTCGTTAGAATATGAATGATTTTAAATATAGTGACGACTTGAAATACAGTCGGCTACGGCAATTTTTGGCAGCCTCTTTAGAAGGCTTATTAAATAAACAATAATAAAAATTCACTTTATAGCTTTTCTATTAATTTTATTCTTTGTAGAAACTACAGTTTTCATTTGAATGATTGAATTGGCATGCAAGACAGTTCAGTAAAGGTCGCAAATGCTACAAAAAAAAATATTTCGTTAGCATTTGAATGATTTTAAAACATAGTGACGACTTGAAATACAGTCGGCTACGGCAATTTTTGGCAGCCTCTTTAGAAGGCTTATTAAATAAACAAAAATAAAAATTCACTTTATAGCTTTTCTTTTAATTTTATTGTTTGTAGTAACTACAGTTTTCAAATTATTAATTGAATTGGCATGCAAGACAGTTCAGTAAAGGTCGCAAATGCTACAAAAGTTATATATTTCGTTAGAATATGAATGATTTTAAATATAGTGACGACTTGAAATACAGTCGGCTACGGCAATTTTTGGCAGCCTCTTTAGAAGGCTTATTAAATAAACAAAAATAAAAATTCACTTTATAGCTTTTCTATTAATTTTATTCCTTGTAGTAACTACAGTTTTCATTTTAATGATTGAATTGGTCTGCAAGACAGTTCAATAAAGGTCGCAAATGCTACAAAAGTTATATATTTCGTTAGCATTTGAATGATTTTAAACATAGTGACGACTTGAAATACAGTCGGCTACGGCAATTTTTGGCAGCCTCTTTAGAAGGCTTATTAAATAAACAAAAATAAAAATTCACTTTATAGCTTTTCTTTTAATTTTATTCTTTGTAGTAACTACAGTTTTCATATTATTAATTGAATTGGCATGCAAGACAGTTCAGTAAAAAAAAGGTCGCAAATGCTACAAAAAGAGTATATATATTTCGTTAGCATTTGAATGATTTTAAATATAGTGAAGACTTGAAATACAGTCGGCTACGGCAATTTTTTGGCAGCCTCTTTAGAAGGCTTATTAAATAAACAATAATAAAAAAAATTCACTTTATAGCTTTTCTATTAATTTTATTCTTTGTAGAAACTACAGTTTTTCATTTTAATGATTGAATTGGCATGCAAGACAGTTCAGTAAAGGTCGCAAATGCTACAAAGTTATATATTTCGTTAGAATATGAATGATTTTAAATATAGTGACGACTTGAAATACAGTCGGCTACGGCAATTTTGGCAGCCTCTTTAGAAGGCTTATTAAATAAACAATAATAAAAATTCACTTTATAGCTTTTCTATTAATTTTATTCTTTGTAGAAACTATTTTGTAGCATTTGCGACCTTTATTGAACTGTCTTGCATGCCAATTCAATTAATAATATGAAAACTGTAGTTACTACAAGGAATAAAATTAATAGAAAAGCTATAAAGTGAATTTTTATTTTTGTTTTTATTTAATAAGCCTTCTAAAGAGGCTGCCAAAAATTGCCGTAGCCGACTGTATTTCAAGTCGTCACTATGTTTAAAATCATTCAAATTCTAACGAAATATATAACTTTTGTAGCATTTGCGACCTTTACTGAACTGTCTTGCATGCCAATTCAATTAATAATATGAAAACTGTAGTTACTACAAACAATAAAATTAATAGAAAAGCTATAAAGTGAATTTTTATTTTTGTTTTATTTAATAAGCCTTCTAAAGAGGCTGCCAAAATTACCGTAGCCGACTGTATTTCAAGTCGTCACTATGTTTAAAATCATTCAAATTCTAACGAAATATATAACTTTTGTAGCATTTGCGACCTTTACTGAACTGTCTTGCATGCCAATTCAATTAATAATATGAAAACTGTAGTTACTACAAACAATAAAATTAATAGAAAAGCTATAAAGTGAATTTTTATTTTTGTTTATTTAATAAGCCTTCTAAAGAGGCTGCCAAAATTACCGTAGCCGACTGTATTTCAAGTCGTCACTATGTTTAAAATCATTCAAATTCTAACAGAAATATATAACTTTTGTAGCATTTGCGACCTTTATTGAACTGTCTTGCATGCCAATTCAATTAATAATATGAAAACTGTAGTTACTACAAACAATAAAATTAATAGAAAAGCTATAAAGTGAATTTTTATTATTATTTATTTAATAAACCTTCTAAAGAGGCTGCCAAAAATTACCGTAGCCGACTGTATTTCAAGTCGTCACTATGTTTAAAATCATTCAAATTCTAACGAAATATATAACTTTTGTAGCATTTGCGACCTTTACTGAACTGTCTTGCATGCCAATTCAATTAATAATATGAAAACTGTAGTTACTACAAACAATAAAATTAATAGAAAAGCTATAAAAGTGAATTTTTATTTTTGTTTATTTAATAAACCTTCTAAAGGGGCTGCCAAAATTGCCGTAGCCGACTGTATTTCAAGTCGTCACTATGTTTAAAATCATTCAAATTCTAACAGAAATATATAACTTTTGTAGCATTTGCGACCTTTACTGAACTGTCTTGCATGCCAATTCAATTAATAATATGAAAACTGTAGTTACTACAAACAATAAAATTAATAGAAAAGCTATAAAGTGAATTTTTTTTTTGTTTATTTAATAAACCTTCTAAAGGGCTGCCAAAAATTACCGTAGCCGACTGTATTTCAAGTCGTCACTATGTTTAAAATCATTCAAATTCTAACGAAATATATAACTTTTGTAGCATTTGCGACCTTTACTGAACTGTCTTGCATGCCAATTCAATTAATAATATGAAAACTGTAGTTACTACAAACAATAAAATTAATAGAAAAGCTATAAAGTGAATTTTTATTTTTGTTTTATTTAATAAGCCTTCTAAAGGGGCTGCCAAAAGTGCCGTAGCCGACTGTATTTCAAGTCGTCACTATGTTTAAAAATCATTCAAATTCTAACAGAAATATATAACTTTTGTAGCATTTGCGACCTTTATTGAACTGTCTTGCATGCCAATTCAATTAATAATATGAAAACTGTAGTTACTACAAACAATAAAATTAATAGAAAAGCTATAAAGTGAATTTTTATTTTTTGTTTTATTTAATAAGCCTTCTAAAGGGCTGCCAAAATTACCGTAGCCGACTGTATTTCAAGTCGTCACTATGTTTAAAATCATTCAAATTCTAACAGAATATATAACTTTTGTAGCATTTGCGACCTTTACTGAACTGTCTTGCATGCCAATTCAATTAATAATATGAAAACTGTAGTTACTACAATCAATCTAATTAATAGAAATGCTATTAAGTGAATTTTTATTTTTTTTTATTTAATAAGCCTTCTAAAGGGCTGCCAAAAATTACCGTAGCCGACTGTATTTCAAGTCGTCACTATGTTTTAAAATCATTCAAATTCTAACAGAAATATATAACTTTTGTAGCATTTGCGACCTTTACTGAACTGTCTTGCATGCCAATTCAATTAATAATATGAAAACTGTAGTTACTACAAACAATAAAATTAATAGAAAAGCTATAAAGTGAATTTTTATTTTTGTTTTATTTAATAAGCCTTCTAAAGGGCTGCCAAAGTGCCGTAGCCGACTGTATTTCAAGTCGTCACTATGTTTAAAATCATTCAAATTCTAACGAAATATATAACTTTTGTAGCATTTGCGACCTTTACTGAACTGTCTTGCATGCCAATTCAATTAATAATATGAAAACTGTAGTTACTACAAACAATAAAATTAATAGAAAAGCTATAAAGTGAATTTTTATTTTTGTTTATTTAATAAGCCTTCTAAAGAGGCTGCCAAAAATTGCCGTAGCCGACTGTATTTCAAGTCGTCACTATGTTTAAAATCATTCAAATTCTAACGAAATATATAACTTTTGTAGCATTTGCGACCTTTACTGAACTGTCTTGCATGCCAATTCAATTAATAATATGAAAACTGTAGTTACTACAAACAATAAAATTAATAGAAAAGCTATAAAGTGAATTTTTATTTTTGTTTATTTAATAAGCCTTCTAAAGAGGCTGCCAAAATTACCGTAAGCCGACTGTATTTCAAGTCGTCACTATGTTTAAAATCATTCAAATTCTAACAGAAATATATAACTTTTGTAGCATTTGCGACCTTTACTGAACTGTCTTGCATGCCAATTCAATTAATAATATGAAAACTGTAGTTACTACAAACAATAAAATTAATAGAAAAGCTATAAAATTGAATTTTTATTTTTGTTTATTTAATAAACCTTCTAAAGAGGCTGCCAAAAATTACCGTAGCCGACTGTATTTCAAGTCGTCACTATGTTTAAAATCATTCAAATTCTAACGAAATATATAACTTTTTGTAGCATTTGCGACCTTTACTGAACTGTCTTGCATGCCAATTCAATTAATAATATGAAAACTGTAGTTACTACAAACAATAAAATTAATAGAAAAGCTATAAAATTGAATTTTTATTTTTTGTTTATTTAATAAGCCTTCTAAAGGGCTGCCAAAAGTGCCGTAGCCGACTGTATTTCAAGTCGTCACTATGTTTAAAATCATTCAAATTCTAACAGAAATATATAACTTTTG